>CAUYQG010217035.1:0-11742 GCA_963574415.1 Tarsius wallacei | reverse complement strand
AAGGGCTGTGTGGGAGGGAGTGTGGTCCACTGATTTCCTTGAGACCCTGCCAAATCTGGTCTTGTGGCCATCAAAGACACATCATTTCCTCCAAGACTTCTGAGGGGCTATTACAGGGGCCTCAGGCTCTGGTTTGCAGTCAGAGGAGACACTATCTTCCTAAATGAGACACGGAAGAGGAAGTGTCATGAAATGTAAATAAGGCGGAGAGAGATTTGTTTGGTGATGAGATGGTTTGCCTCCTCCAACCAGGCTTCATCTCCCACCCCTTCACCCAGCTCTGCCAGGTCCATCCTGTTTTATTTGCCACGTTTACTTGCAGGAAAAGAGGAGTTTCTTTAAGGACCGTCTCCCCTCCCCCAAACAGATACCGCCTAGATAAATATTAGCACATGGTACAGTGGAGACCATCCCACCATTCAAATGAAGGAGATGTAGGGTGGATGACCTCCAAGGTGTATTTTAAAGTGAAAAAAGCCAGGGCTCAAAGCAGCGTTGACACCATGCTGCCATCTGTGGAAAGAGGAGGGTGATACATCGGCACCTCTGTGTATAGAATTCACTTGGAAAAAAGTAAACTTAAAAATGCTTGCCTCTGCCAAGGGAAGGTCTTTTCACTCAAAACCTTTCCGTAGTTTTCCAAAAAATTGTAACCATACATATTCATTGTATTTCAGACAGTGTTAAACGTGTCATAAACCTAGAGAAGTGGAAGAGTGAATACGGGAAATATTTAAAAACCTGAAGAAAAGCAATACTAACTAACCTAGCTAGAATTAGATGTGGAGAGAATAATGCTGTCTCTTCATCCTGCTAAGGGATGGACCTTCAAGGTGTCATTTAAAAGCACCTGGATGCCCCCCGGGAAGCAAGGGACAGGAGTCTGGGAGATCCCTGCTTGATGAAGTTAGGAGACACTTGGTGCACCCCGCAGGGTGGTGAGACTGGGAGATAAAGCAGGAAGGAGAAACAGGTGTTCCAGAATGAATGGGTGTTGCCCTCCTCTGCCCCAGCAGCGCTGCCAGGGGTCCACACCCGCAGCAATGGCTGAGGCTGCATCACCATCCATATCTGTGGCTGTGGCTGAGGCTGGGTACCATCCACACAGTCCACACCATGGGTGATGGCTGAGGCTGGGTCACCGTCCACACCTGCGGTGGTGGCTGAGGCTGGACCACCGGGTCCTGAGCTCTGCTTCCTACTCCTCAGCGGAGCCTGCCTGGCCTCTCCTTGGGCCTGAGGGGGGCCTGGCTGCAAGCTCTGCGGGAGAGGGGCCTGGCCAGGGCGTTGCTGGGGCTTCCCTCGGGAACACACAGTGGGTGGACACACACCTTCCGGGGGAGACCCTCGCGCGGGTGCCCCAGCCTGGCCCCGGTTGGCATCCTTTGGGCCAATGGGGTCCCCAGCTCAGATGCCTTCTGGGTTGGGTAGGTGGAGGGGTCCTAGGGGACGCTGGAGAATGCGGTGGGCATTTTCTGATTAAAGGAGTCAGATCAGATTCCTAACCTGCAGCTCTGCAGGCCACGAAGACTCAAGACTCTAATACCAGAGGCCACACTGCAGAGTTCACCTCAGCGTCAGTGTCTAGCAAGTTCATCTACCAGCAGTGGCCCGGAGGGGGTGGTGGAGGCTGATGCAAGGCAGGAGATTGAAGTAGGGGGGAAGGCTGACTCTGGGGGGGACGGTTGATGGGTAGAGGGGGTGGTCAGCTGATCCTGGGGAGGGGAGCTTACCCTGGGGGGTGGCTGACCCTTGGGGAGCAGCTGACCCTGGGGGAGTGGCTGACCCTGGGGGAAGTGACTGATCTTGGGGGTGCAGCTGAGCCTGAGGGGAATGGCTGACCCTGGGGAGTGGCTGACCCTTGGAGAGCAGATGACCCTGGGGGAAGCGGCTGATCATTGGGGAGTGGCTGACCCTTGGGGGGCGGCTGACCCTTGGGGAGCGGCTGGTTCTGGGAGAGAAGTAGCTGATCTTGGGGGTGCAGCTGAGTCTAAGGGGAATTGCTGGGGATCGGCTGATCTTGGGGGGATCCTTGGAGGGCAGTTGACCCTGGAGGGAGAGGCTGACCCTTGTGAGTGGCTGATCCTTGAGGAGTGGCTGACTCTTGAGAAGGCAGCCAACCCTTGGGGAACAACTGGCCCTGCGGAGGAGCAGCTGATCTTGGGGGTGCGGCTGAGTCTGAGGGGAATGAGTGTCCCTGGGGGTCGGCTGATCTTGGGGGAGCTGCTGACCCTGGGGGAGAGTGATTGTGCCTGAGGGGGATGGCTGACTCTGGGGGGGGGGCAGCTGACCCTGGGGGAGCAGCTGACCTTGGGGGGAGTGGGTGATCTTGGGGGGCTGACCCTGGGGGGTGGGGCAGTTGATCTGACCGCGGGCGGGCCACCCACTGAGGCTTGGATCAGCGCGGAGACTGTTACCCACTACGTTTTATCCCCGTCAGAAACGAAGTCTTTGCTCCGGGTTATTGTTCCTTGGGCGTCCCAGGCTCTGGGGAACCCGGGAGACCCGCGGGGGGAGCGCGGGGTCCAGGCGGCACGGGCCAGGGGCTGGATGGGCGCGTGGGAGGGCCGGGCCCCGCCTCCGCCCCGCCCCGCCCCGCCCCGCGTTCTAGAGTCCGGCGCCTGCTCCCACCGGCCCGAGCGGGACCCGGCACAGGCGGTGCGCGTCCGCTGCTGTCCGCTGTCCGCGGGCGTCCCTGGCACACTGCAGACGCCCGAGTCGGCCGGCGCGGACACCCTACCGCCTGCGCCCTGCGCCCAGGGTCCCGCGCCTAGGGTCCCGCACCCGGGGTCCTGCGCTCCGCCGGCGCGCCCCCTCCGCGGGCAGGGCGGGAGCCGGAGCGGGCGCGGCGTGGACGCTGCGCCGCTGGAGGCGCGGGATGGAGCGCGGGGCGCTGCTGGCGGCGGCGCTGTGGCTGTGCGTGGGGGCGCGCGCCGCCTCTGAGGGTAAGGAGCCCACGGCTGGGGGACAGACTCGGGCGGCGGGAAGGCCGGGGCGATCTGACTCGAAGCTAGAGCTGGAAGGGACTGGCACTCGTGTTCTTTCATTGCCAGAGGGGAAACTGAGGCTGGGAGACGGGCCCGAGATGACCCGCGAGTCGATGGACCCCGGGCCTTCGCCCCGCTCCTTTCTACGACCCTGCCCTCCGACAGGGACCTTGGCGGATCGCGCCCTCGGGCTGTTGGGGGCTGGCTGGGGTTCCCCGGCAGGATGGGCGCGGAGCGAACCCCGGGGACCCTGGTCGCGGCGTGACAACCCGCGCGCTGCGCTCTGCTCTGCGCCCCGCCGGCCCTGCCTGCTCCCCGGCCCCAGTGCACCTGCGCCGCCCACGAGGGGCCCGGGGTGCGGCCGTCTTTCCTTCCTTGGTGTGGGTGCCGCCGTCCTCGCGTCCTCGCAGAGAGGAGAGGGAGCGGGGGCTTGTCTCGGGGCTGCGACGGCGTCCCCAGGTGCCTCAGTGGACCTCCTGTGCGAAGCGCCAAGCATCTTTCCAAGCGCCTTGGTCTTGGGGCAAGCTCGGAGTTCACGCTCTGAACCGCCCTGCGGAATCGGCGCCTGGTCAGCGCTGCTCCTGTCCAGCCGCCTCAAGGTTCTGTCTCCTTCAGCTGGGAAGCGCGCCTGACGGCTAGGACGCCTGCGCCCCCCCCCCTCCTCCACCCCCCTCTGTCTTTCTCCCTCCTCCTCTCCCTCCCTCGGCCTTCCTCTCTCCTTCCTCCTTTTCTTCCTCCCTCTCACTTCCTCTCTCTCCCTCCTCCCCTCCCTTCCTCTGCCTTCCTCTCTCTCCCTCCTCCCCTCCCTTCCTCTGCCTTCCTCTCTCTCCCTCCTCCTCCCCCTCTCTCTGTCTTCCTCTCTTTCTCTCCTCCTCTTCCTCCCTCTGCCTTCCTCTCTCTCCCCTAGATAATATCTATTTTCTGCAACCACCGTTTGCTGGTTTTCAGATTTCCACCCTTAGGGGGTGAAAAAGGGGAGAGGGTCAGAGAAAGATAAAAAAGTCAAATAATTCAGGGGCCAAAAGTTCCTCATATCAAAAGTAAGCATCACATGTCTCAAAAGACACCACACTCACATGCAGTACCAGAGTCGCCTGTCTACAGTATTGAATTTTCCCAATAATGACTTGGTCCATCAGGGCCGCTCCACCATGGACACTCGTTTGCCCGGACAAGGCCGCTCTCCCCCTTCCAAGGTCTGGAGCATGTGGCTGTTCTGTACCCACAAAGAAGTGAGCGGCTTTTAAGCCCGGGTGCAGCAGCAGCCCTGGGAGCAGTACCCGGCCCTGGACATAATGGCGCGCTTGCCCTTGAGTGCGTGGCTGGCCTAATTGGACTGGGCTGTAATTGGTGCCATCGGATCCCAGGGACAGAGGCACCGTTGTTTTCCCTGCCTGTCTTTGAGCTGGAAGGGTAACAGTGCACAAATTAATTAATATTGGTTATGGGATTTGAACATAGAAGGGCTTTTTATGGAGCAAGAGCATATGTACCTCTTGCAGTGATTTCTTTAGAACTTTCTGAGGCTGGAGCTCAGGCTTGCCAGTGGAAATGAATGAAGTTTAATGGAGCAAAGAAATCGAGTGTCGGTCTACAGATATGAATTTGAGGTTATTACTGAGAGCCTTGTTGAACAGAGTTTTGTCTCTAGCCGTGGCTCTGGAAGAGCATGGTGTTGTCTTAGCTTCCTGGGGCGAAGAGCATCCCTTTCTCCCCCAAACCTTGCTACATGGGAAAGTGTCTAGAATGTGCTCAGCAAAGCATTTGGAAGGCTCTTCCAGAGTCTCTTGTTGGGTAGCGGGTGCACATGGCTCATGGAGAGCCTGGTTATGGTACCAGGTTTTTTCTCACATGAACACACCAGATGGTGGGCTCTTTCTCGTCTGGGTTGTTGTGTAAGCTGTGTATCATGTTTTTGCGTGTTTCTCAGCCTTGTGTTTTCCAGTCAGGTTTGAAGTCTGTGTGTATCCATGTGAACTACTTTCTCCCCCCCTTCTTAGAGAAATGGGGCTGCATTATTGGAAGGCTTTTCTTTTGCTTTTAAACACTCTTTTTTGTTTGCTTACTTTGGGGACAGTCATTTCCTTCATATTACAAAGTACCATGCTAATTCACTGAATATGGTCACCCAGACCAGTAGCTGTCTGAGTGGTTCCTGGACTGTCTGGGATAGGATCACTTGAAATGCTTGTTAAAATGCAGATTTCTAGGCCCAAGAATCTTTGGTCATGGCCTAAAGTTTTAAGAGCCACTGCCCCAAACACAAGTCGGTACTAATGTCCATTTGTTTTGAGAGCTACTGATGTAGCTTAGTTTTTTTGTTTTTTTAACTGCTGTTGGACCACAGATCTACAGGTAAGGCACAACACACCTATCTGTGTAAGTGGATGAGACCCATTGTTCCTTCTGCCTGCAGCTGCTCACACTGGGGCCCACAGATTCAGTGTCCTGGACATTTGCTCAAATGCTGGCAACCACACTTCCCCTTGTGTTGTGTATATTCTCTTGTTTGCCCAACAAGGTCCATGGCAGTTTAGGCCCAGAGAGTTACTTGTTCTCAGTTGATGCAACTTAGGAAGCTTGGGTGCTCACCCAGCATCCGTGTGTCTTCAAGCTGGTGTTTGAAGATCTTTGTGTCTATTCAGACCCTGGCATCGTGGACAGTTTTTCTTTCTCTAGAGCACTCCAACACCTCATAGCTCTTTGCATTTAATGGACAGAGGGCTCGATCACCTTGCTTAGGGGTGGCCTGTGGTGAGGAATCCATCCCGTGGTGTTTTCCAGTTAAAAACCCTTCAGGGAAGTCCAGTTTCTTGTGTTCCAGGCTTGGTGTCAGGATGAGCCCGGAGCTTCCTAGTTGTAATTCATTAGCACTGCATTTCTCTACATCCCACTTTCTGAGGAAAAGCGTGTGGATATGCATGTGTGTGTGAAGTTGGAAAATGGCTGCTCACCCCGTTTTAATGTTCAGCTTGTATGAGCCGTTATCGCAGCCTCTGCAGTTCAGTTCCCAGAGGAAGTGCCCTGGAAAACTGATAAAGGAGACAGAGGCAGGCCCAGGCCCCCGCTCCAGGGACACAGATGAGCTGGATAGAAACCACTTTCAGAAGGATCCATTCATCAGCAATTTAGTCGAATGTGTGCATCCTATGTTTCACAAGAAATGTCAGTGGGTCCTTTCCCAAGGGAGTGAGATCATCAGATGAAGGTTCACTTGGTTTCAATGTCCCATATCCTTTTGTAAGACCTTGAAGTTGGCAGTGCGGGAAAACAGGAACTCCACCCCAGCTCCATGGATTTTAGAACTGTTGTGCTGGTTTATGACCATCTGCCCATTCTTCCTGTTATGACACAGCTTGTGAACTTTTACTGAGCATGGTGAAAAGCAAATTCCCAGTTTTATACAATGAACTGCTGAAGAGGCCTTTTAAAGTATAGCATGTGCATTGTTTATAGAAGGTGTTTCCTATTGGGGCCAACTTGGTGGCAACGGTGTTCATGTAATTCCCTTCATTTCTAGGTTTGCCTAGTGTTGCTCTTGATCCACCCAGTCTCAACATACAAAAAGACATCCTCACAATCATGGCTAATACAACGCTTCAGATCACTTGCAGGTATGGATTCATCCTATATCCAGATTTCTTGTGTCAAATAACTCATTGCCCACTGAGGGAAGAATAATTTCTATAATGGCAGAATCATAATAGAGTTGCAGTAATTGTTCGTATGTAGTAAAGTATCTAAGAACTGATATAACAGCAAAAAAGTGAGAAAGGTCTTCTCAAAAATTATGCACTATTTTGCTGGTATTTTGTCAACACACACACACACACACACACACACACACACACACCAGCAACTGATACAGACACCTGGCATAGGGTAGACCCCTACTCAATAGATATAGAATGAATAAATGAAGTTGAGGGATATCCCCAGCGAATAGAGTTAGAGAAGCTTTGGGCCATATCTATTATACTCACTGTGGCTCTTGAACATCGTATTAGCCCTTTCCAAGAGCTTTATTTCATGATAGCATTGTGACTGCAGTGGCAATTTAATGTTTAGCCAGTGATATTACGAGTGCGGGTTCTGTGCAGGTCATGGGCTTTGTGTTCTGGCCTGATGTTCTGGAATGTTTCTTCCCACCTGCAAGCAGGACCTCATTTTTTATACTTGGAGAAACAGACCTCTGTGAAAAAGAAGAGGACTCCTGATTTGCTTTCTAATCCCTGCCCCAGAAGAAAGAGAGAAGACCTTGGGGCTTGAAATGGTGACCATGCACTAAAGGCCTGGGCTTCTCAGGGCTCGTGAAGGGTCATGCTGTGGCCGGTGGAGGCTATGCTGCCCTTGGAGAACAGCACTGGGGTCCACAGAGATGCTCAGCCAGCTGGGGCCATTGCTTCATGTCGGGTGAACACTATGTGCTCAGCAGAGTGACACAGGTCTGCTGTAGATGCCAGTGTGAAGACCCCAGACCCCTCAGCAGGGTGGGTCACAGAACCTGGCACCTGCTGTTTCAGTAGTTTTACTAGTTCCAGACACATTGCCCCAGGTTATTTAAATTCACGGATGTTACTGCGACTCCATGGCACGTTCAAGTTCTTTTAATGAAGGGTCACACTGTTTTGCTCCTCTTGGTGTTGACTGTCTTCCTCGGGGCCTCGGAGAGAATGCTGTGGTGGCATCGTCTGTGTTTTACAGGGTCCTTACCAGGTCCTGTAGGGTTCTGGTCCCACCTCCCTCCTTCCTGACCTCACTGTGCACCCTTCGCCACTCTTCTTGTGGCAGCCTCACGACTCCTGACTCCTCCAGACGTGCCTTGCCTGAGGCCGTCCACTTACTGTCCTCTCCACCTGGAGTACTGCTCCTCTAGCTGTTCACAGGACCACTGCATCAAGCCGTCTCCCTGTAAAACACACCACCCTTGTCTTGGCACCTTCCATGTTTTTCTCCATGGTGCTAAGCACCATCTTTTATATGATATGTTTATCCCCTTTTTAATTACCTGTCTCCCCCAGTTAGACTGAGGTTTCATAAAGGTGTTGATTTTTGTCTGCGTCGTTCACTACTGTATCTCCAATCTTAACAATGTTTTGCACACAGCAGCTGCTTAGTAAGTATTTGTTGAATGAAAGAATGCACACATTAATAGAAAGCTCAGGATTCTCTGTGAGTGACTTCTGAAGCTGAGCCTGTGGCTTTTGGTCACATGTCCGTCTAGCCTGTCATCGTTGGTAGAAGGCTATGAATCTGTTGAGGAGCTTATGTGAGTTTGAGAACCAGATTTTCTGTTTTCTTAGAAGTTGCCTTATAACATGGCACTTCACATTAATGCTTCCCTGGAATTGATTTTTCAGGGGACAGATGGACTTGGACTGGCTTTGGCCCAGTAATCAGAGTGGCGCTGAGGAAAGGGTAGAGGTGACCGAGTGTAGTGACGGCCTCTTCTGCAAGATGCTCATGATTCCCAAGGTGATTGGAAATGACACCGGTGCCTACAAGTGCTTCTACCGGGAAAGTGACTTGGCGGCGGTCATTTACGTCTACGTTCAAGGTGAGTGGTGGAAGAAAGCTCATTTCCCATGTCTGCTTACCAGTCATAAAACACAATAGGCCCAGAGAAGAATAGAGCACAAGAAAAGGCTTGCTTCGAAGGCCGTTTCCCAACTGGATTACACAAAATTCTTCTCTCCTGAGGGTTCCTCTGAGAAACAGGATTCATTGATTTCTTTTAAGAGCTTGGGTCCTGTGAGTCCTCTCCCCAGTTCGTTTGGTTCTGATCTTTGTTTCTAAGGTAAATCTGTGTTCACCATGGAGACTTGGAAAAAGCCTTCTGATGTTTAAGAAGAAAACCTAAAATTCTTGAAATCAAGGAAACTTCGGGGTGAGTTATGGAGAGGTTTCTGTGGAGATAAGCTATCCACAGCTGGGTGGGAAATTTTCTCAAGAATGCCGGGAAATTTTCTCAAGAATGCCGGGAAACAGGAGTGCCAGGGGCTCTGAGTTTTTTATACGTAGGAACTTTTTTTCTTTACTTATACTTTATAAAAAACAATCCCCATATTCCTGTGCAAATCTAGATGTTGCTTCAAAGGGCCTTTTGAGGACAGAGCTCCTTTCCTTTGCTTGTTTGGGCTGAGATCCTGGGTGAGGTGCCATGTCTTCCTGGGATTTGCAGTTTGGGATTGACACCAAGGAGGCTGGTTTGACATCCATATTATATAAAATACAGTGTCAGGCATATTCAGCACTTATAGTGAGTTATGCTTTCTTTTGTGTTTCAAAAATCTTATACTACCTTATATTTCCTATGAAAATCTGACTTAACTAATGAGATACCTATAATATAATTTTTGGAAATGTGATATAATTTTGCTTGGTTATACTTTTCAGTGAAGATTAACTTTTAAAGACATTTTATTTATCAATTTATATGTCTCTCTACATCCCAGAGGATTTGAGGCAGATGAATGTGACTTAGACTTTTCTTCCAGAAACAACTTTTGCAGGGCAGGAACTTCATCAGCTTTGAGAAACACACTATCTCACATTATCCTTGCCTATCTCCACTCATACTTCAATAGTGCAATATGGTCAGTGAGATGGAAAAATGATAACAATAAGCTGTGCTGCTGGATTGCACAGTGTTTGAGAATTATTTGCCCAGGGTGAGCACAGTCCAAGATAGAATTCTGTGCCTTCCTCCTCCCTCTGCAGGATTTGAAGGAGACAGGGCTCAGATCTTGGAGAGTTTCTGTCTCCTTTTGATCTGGCAGTCTTAGGAGACGAGGCTCTCTCGGAAGGTTGCAAGGATTTCCTGCTCTCAGCCTGTCTGGAAGTACTACAAGATGAACCTCTCCCATAATAATATCTTGGTATTTCCTTCTCCCCAAGTCAGGAAACTTGGAGACATGCGAAAATTCATTTCATGAGTTATGGTAAATATTTTATTTTGAGAGGATGGGTGGTTGTTTGTGTTTCTTTTGTTTATTTCCGTTTTCTGGGGATACTGAAATAGAATTGATTTACTCAATTGCTTTAGTCTTACGTCAAAGGGTTAATTTAACTCTGTAAGCAAGTTATGTAACATTCCATAACGTGGGGATGAAAGGCAGGCAGTCCGAAGATGCAACCCCTAGCACTGTTTACAGGTATACTACCCATCTTTGGGTATACCATCAAATGCTGCTTCCTGTCTCAGCCCAGTGTTCTAGGAGTTGGGCGGTCCATGGAGTTGAACAATGGGAAAACAAAACACTAACATATTCCCTATGGACTGGTCTTTAATGTGCTCGCTGGTCCCACCTCGTTTCCCTCGTCTTTTGACCCCATTCCCTCTAGCAGTTGATGGAGCCAGGAAGTGGGCCCTGGCCTCGTGAGATAATGGCTGCGGCATGTGGTGAGCTGGGTGGGCTGCTTTTCTGAGCTTTCCAGCTGGGAAGGAAATCAGACTTCTGTGTTGCAGGGGATTAGCTGCCTTTGTCCCCTTTGGCTTAATTAACTCTTTCTTTGCTTCGACTGATCCCCATGAAGTGCTCTGGAAATGCTTGGTCAGATGTATCGGGCACAGCATTGAGAAATGCTGTTTCTGAGAATCCGAGCCTGATCACACCACACCGTCTTCATCTCTGCGGAAGGGAGCAGGTTGCAGCTGAATATTAGCAACATGTGCATAGAGTTGGAATGGCTTTACAATCTCTTCAGTTGTTTTTCTCATCTTTGGCATGGTAGCTTTTCAGATTTTTGTCATTGAAGGTATTAATGATGACTAAATTTTAAGCTAAATGCAGCAACTGTTAAACACAATTTTTATGAAGAATCATTATCTCCAGTCTTCACAGTCTTAAAGTGCTCACAGAAAACGTCCTCTTGAATAACTGAATTCAAAAACTATTAGCTATTTCCTGTTAATTTTAAGATCCTTTGGGATACATTTATTTATTTTCATGGCATTTACATTTTTTACCTACAAAGAGAGAACATGAATTATTATTATTATTACTATTATTATTATTATTATTATTATTATTATTATTTTTGAGTTGGAGTCTCACTCCGTCGCCCAGACTGGAGTGCAGTGGCCGCTCCCGGCCACTGCAGCCTCGACCTGCTGGGCTCCTGCGATCCTTCCGCCTCAGCCTTCCAAGTAGCTGGAACTACAGGTGCGTGCTGCCACGCCCGGCTAATTTTTGATTTTTATTGTAGAGATGAGGTCTCGCCAATTTTCCTCTTGTCTCCACCTCCCAAAGTGCTAATTTTTTTTCAAAATAAAGGATTATATTTACTTTAAAATTTAAAGCTAAACCTATACATATTATTGGCAAGTTGTATTGATGTTAAAAATAATTCATCTGGGCTCGGTGGCTCAGCCTGTAATCCCGTGCTTTGGGAGGCTGAGGTGAGTGCATTGCCTGAGCCCGCGGGTTCGAGACCAGTCTGGGCAAATTGTTGAGACCTCGTCTCTACAATAAATAAAAAAATTAGCCGAATGTGGTGCTGCATGTCTGTCATCCAGCTACTTGGAAGGCTGAAGCAGAAGGATCATCTGAACCCAGCAGGTCGGGGCTGCAGTGGCTGTGAGCATGTCCCTGCACTCCAGCCTGGGTGACAGTGAGACTCCAACTCAAAAAATATATATAATGATTAGCCTATTAAAATGTGGACTCTATAATAAGTCAAAAAAGCCAGGCTCGGTGGCTCAGCCTGCAATCCCGTGCTTTGGGAGGCTGAGGTGAGTGGATTGCCTGAGCCC
>CAUYQG010217031.1:0-15632 GCA_963574415.1 Tarsius wallacei | reverse complement strand
GCCATCTACTTAGTTAGTTAGTTAATTAGTTACTTGCTTATTTATTTATTTATATCTTTAGAGGGTACAAATAATTTTTGGCTACATGGTTGCATTGTATAGTGACAAAGAAGTCTGGGCTTTAAGTGTACCCACCACTCCTACCTGTGTACATTGTACCAAATAGGTGAGATTTCATCCCTCCACCCTTTCTCCCCTTTCTCTTCTGAGTCTTCAGTGTCCATTATATCACCCTCTATGCCTTTTGCAGATCCTGAGTTTAGCTCCCACTTATAAGTGAGAACATGCAGTGTTTGGTTTTCTGTCCTGTATTGGTTCACTTAGAATAATGATCTCCAATTCCATCCAAGTTGCTGCAAAAGACATTATTTCATTTTTTTTGTTGTCCAAATAGTATTCCATAATGTATATATACCATATTTTCATTATCTACTGATCAGTTGATGGATATTTAGGTTGATTCTGTGTCTTTGCAATTATGAATCATGTTGCGATAAACATGTGAGTGCAAGTATCTTTTTAATATAACCTCTGATTCTTTGGATAGATACCTAGTAGTGGGATTTCTGGATCAAATGGTAGATCTACTTTTAGTTCTTTGAGAAATCTCCATACTGATTCCATAGAGGTTGTACTAATTTACACTCCCACCAGCAATGTATCAGCACTCCTTTTTTTAAAAAAATTGTAATAATGGCCACTCTGATTGATGTAAGGTGATATCTCATTGTAATTTTAATTTGCATTTCCCTAATGATGAATCTACATCTATTTATTTTTCCCCCTCTCCCAACTTGCTCTTTCAGCTGAAAGAGGCAGGAGGCAGGGCTAGGGTTCTCAGAGGCAGACACCACCAGCCATTCTCCAATGTCATCCTGGCAGCAGACTGAGCAGCTACCTTGAGTTGAGAAAATCTCAAATCCTATGTAATTATACTCCTGTCTTCTTCACCCCTCTTCACTCCACTGCCCAAAGTACCTACTTTTTCTGTTAGTCTCACAGAAACTAATTCAATTTCGAATGAGCAGCCAGACTCTACTTGGCTTCACCAGCCATCAGCCAAGTGGCTCTCTAAGTTATACCTGCAGAAGCTTTGCCATTATGGATGGGATCAGAAGCAGAAGACCACAGGTGGATTTTCAGACTTCAGGTGAAGTTGGCTGCTCCACTAGTTAGGAGATCAGGGTTGATCAAAGAAATGAGTAAAAAGTGATTTCATTAACATTGAAAAAAGGAAAGTGCTATGGAGTGTTAACAAGTCATTTTGTATTAAAAGCTTCTATAATTTTAGTTGTCACATAAAGGCAATAATGAAAACTGCATCCATGAGAAAGAGATGATTTGCAAAAGTTGCCAAAGCTTCAGTCAGATTATGCCAACAAAGTTCAAAATCTTAACCACACTAGAACTATTGGAATGGGCAATTTTTCTTCATGAGATTTTCAGAATTTTGCTTGTATAGAATTAGATGCATTCTGGGGCACATTTTTGCCCACCTTTAGTCTGGGATTTCTACCTTTCTACTTCCTGGTATCCAATGGATAAAGGTCATTGAAATTTGACAGGAATTAAAGTAATCAATGTGTGCTTAAGCAATGTTAAAAGGAAGCAGATCTGAATTTGGTGGTCTTATTTTACCCAAGCTTACTCCTCTTTGCTCTTTATATTTCAGTGTTCCTCTGCAACAAGAGATCAGTAAATCTGCAGGGTCCTAGGGAATCAATCAATCGCTCTGCCTATCTCTCTCTGTCCCTTTTATCCCTACCCAATCTGCTTTGCTCAATTTGAAGAGCAATTTTCTGAATCACTTGTTCGATTATGTTGTTTCCCACTGTCTATAAAAAGAGAGTAGAATGCTTAGTCTGATACTCAGGTCTTCAGCACTCTTGCATTAATCTCTTTTATTCAGCTTCTTTTGCCAACTGTTATTGTGTTTGAACTGTTCTGCATGCCTTTCCCTAAACAAGTCTTATGTTTTCCCATTGATTGTGGTATTCCTGCTGCCTGGAGTGCCTTTTTGTACAATATAAATTAAAATTTACCCATCCAACATGCTCACCTCCAAGTCCTACCTACCTCATGAAATCCACTGGCAACTCTATTCACAAAATTACTCTCGCTACTTTGAACTCTTGTTATCTGTATATAACTTGCTATATTAGGTATTTATATACTACTTTATGCTAGATAGATAATGGACAACAGAAGCAATGGCTCTTGTCACCTGCAGTACCCACATTAAATTTTCATTGAATATTTATTGAGTTGATTGATGAATCAATGTGTAATGGCATTGATAAAATGACTATTAATTTTCTCTATTTATTTTCTTTGTCTCCTTGTCTCTTTCTTGTGATTTTCTCTTTCTTCCCCAATACCCCTCTCTTCTTCTTTTCTCTACTACTCTCCTCTTGTCTCTCTTTATCTATTTTCCTTCTCTATCCTGTCTCCAGGGGAAATGGAAGAACTGGAAGCTCTCTGGCTCACTGGCATTTGCCATAATGAGAAGAATGAGGTCATGAGCAGCCAACTGGACATTGACAACATGGCAGGAGTCTTCTATATGTTGGGGGCGGCCATGGCTCTCAGTCTCATCACCTTCATCTGTGAACACCTTTTCTATTGGCAGTTCCGGCATTGCTTTATGGGTGTCTGTTCTGGCAAGCCTGGCATGGTCTTCTCCATCAGTAGAGTAAGTACTTTGACTTAAATGCCTAGAGTTCATTAAAGACAGCTTAGCCTAGTACTGTGCAAAGCAGAGAGACCCAAGAGAGCCTTAGGTTGCTAAAGCAAGAAACTACATCATGCACATTTCCCCAGAAGTTAGCGTGATATAATTTCAAGTGGCTCAAGAAAAATGGATTATACTATATTTCCTTCAAGAAACAGCTTTCTGTGTGGGATTTCGGCATTTGGTTCTCTATAAGAACTGGCAGATCTATCAAAATGGAAAATCTGGCTTTTTACCAAATGCCTCCCATCACCATTAGTTAATTTTGTATTGCCTGTTTTAATCATTTACCCCTTTAAGAAATCACATTTCTACTTAAGTAATGAAATGTAACATATCTCACCTATTCTAACATACAAAGGTATATTATTGGTGATTTCGCTGTTCCACTCTATGTTTTAACAATGTGTGGGCCATTGGGAATTAAAGGCCTTAACAGAAACTTCAGAAATAAGGCCTGACTCATAAAAAATTTATATTCTAGAAACTTCTTTAATTTAAAAAAGAGTATAACTCTTAGGTCATTATTTATGTCTCTTCTTCATTTCTAGTCCAAAGTGAGACATTATGAATATAGTTTTATATATGAACAGAAAGTCACAGGGAGAAGTTTTTTGTTTTTGTTTTTTAATAGGCTTCTTTTGATTTTATTAACAAAGTTGTGGGACTCATTTATGAGAGGTAAACTCAAATGTCCTTTTAGAATTGAGGTCCAGTTTCCAGATATGACCAATTTTGACTCGAATGGAGTTATGTAAGAAAGTAGATTCCTCATTCAGTTATTTCATCTTTTGGTCATCTTCCTGTAGTATTTTACTGATAGAGAAAAATGCCTCCATTTCCTTTCTTGTGAGTTAATTCAGGTCACTGAGTAATATCAGAACCAGAGGATGGAACTTGGGGTAGTTATGATCCCTAAACCATGTTGTTCCCCTGGATGGCCCTTTCCTAAGGTCTCAGATAGGGTGATGCCAGAAGCCACAGAAGCTAGTGACTCCCATAAAATCCCATTCAGAGCCCTTTGACAGAATCAATTTCTTTGTAGAGGAAAAAAAATGCTTGGCGTTTTTTCCTGGTCTTAATCAAGAAGTGTTAGAAAAAACGACTAGGAAAGAAAGTTGAGTACCCTCACCTTAAAGATCTTCTGTAGCACAATGAGGCTCACTTCATCTAAACCTTTCTTCTTTCCCATTTAGTTGTTATTCTCCTTCTAGCTTTCTTTCCTCTCATTCCCATTTATTGGGATGACTTCCCTTTCCAGATTAATCTCCCTTGTTGTAAAGGTAAATTCGAACAACCTCCCTGAATACCTAGCCTTACAGAGGAGAAAAGTTTCAAGTGTGTCCACCTTTCAAGTCGGGAAGCAAGATGTGAGCAGTAGGTTGGCTTGACTTTAGAACCGAACATGCCAAACCCTCCAGGAACTCAACCCATTCCCTCTCCTAGATGGTGTTCTTTAAAGCCTTGTACAAGGAGCTGTACACAGGGAGTTCTTGATCAATACTAATTTGTTAAGACATTAATTATTTATGATAATGTTAAGTGAGGGAGAAGGTATAAGAAGGAAAGCAGGAACTAAACAGAGAATAAATGAGAGAATTCAACTAGGGAGTTATTTATTCCTATTTAGCACTGGATATTTGTCCCAATTCTTCCCTCCCATGGTGTAGAACACAGCAGGAGAAAAATCCTTCTTTGACCCCAGGGCTTCCTAATTCTCTCTCTCTCTCTGTGAATTTTATTCATGCTTGGCTCAAGAAGAGAATTGCTCAGCTGTTATTTGGTGACCAAATTTCTAAAAGCTGCTCAAAATTTGTCAGAGCTGGAAAAGTGTGGCAATTGCAAGTTACTGAGCTGCCCTGTGCTCTAGTGCCAGCCAAGAGCGGCTAGCCAGAGCAGAACAACCTTCACATGTATAGAGCAGTGCCATTTATTTCCAGGGGGCTGACGATATTTTTGGCTATGGGTTGATACAATGGTCTCATTTTTAAGATGTGAAAAGCTGCACAGAAAGGAAAATTAAAGTGAGTCAATGATGGACTTGAGGCAAGAGCACCACATCTTATGATTCCAGTCTATCTGCTCAAGTTACTTGGTGTAGCCATGCCCCTCTTCCATGGCCCAGTCACTTATTTTAGCTCATGACATGCAACTTGCTAAATTCAGAGGGAAAAACTAGGCAAGCTTCTAGCACATCTTTCTATGAGTATATTAGATTGTGTGGGTCGTGCCTTCCTTGACTCTTTCATATCCAGTTTGGCAATTTGTGGTGAGAGAGCGTTCTTTATAGTCATGTTCTTTATAGTCTCTGGAGACCTCATCTGACCCATCCTGTTCTGACTTCAGGGTATCTACAGCTGCATCCATGGAGTGGCCATCGAGGAGCGCCAGTCAGTGATGAATTCCCCCACCGCGACCATGAACAACACACACTCCAACATCCTGCGCCTGCTGCGCACCGCCAAGAACATGGCGAACCTGTCGGGGGTGAATGGCTCCCCGCAGAGTGCGCTGGACTTCATACGGCGTGAGTCGTCCGTCTATGATATCTCAGAGCACCGCCGCAGCTTCACACATTCTGACTGCAAGTCCTACAACAACCCGCCCTGCGAGGAGAACCTTTTCAGTGACTACATCAGTGAGGTGGAAAGAACATTTGGGAACCTGCAGCTGAAGGACAGCAATGTGTACCAAGACCACTACCACCATCACCACCGGCCCCACAGCATCGGCAGTGCCAGCTCTATCGACGGGCTCTACGACTGTGACAACCCGCCCTTCACCACCCAGCCAAGGTCCATCAGCAAGAAGCCCCTGGACATCGGCCTGCCGTCCTCCAAGCACAGCCAGCTGAGTGACCTGTATGGCAAGTTCTCCTTCAAGAGCGACCGCTACAGTGGTCATGATGATTTGATCCGCTCCGACGTCTCTGACATCTCCACCCACACAGTCACCTATGGGAACATCGAGGGCAATGCTGCCAAGAGGCGCAAGCAGCAGTATAAGGACAGCCTGAAGAAGCGGCCAGCATCGGCCAAGTCCAGGCGAGAGTTTGACGAGATTGAGCTGGCCTACCGGCGCCGACCGCCCCGCTCCCCTGACCACAAGCGCTACTTCAGGGACAAGGAAGGGCTACGGGACTTCTACCTGGACCAGTTCCGGACAAAGGAGAACTCGCCCCACTGGGAGCATGTGGACCTGACCGACATCTACAAGGAGCGGAGCGATGACTTTAAGCGCGATTCGGTCAGTGGTGGAGGGCCCTGTACCAACAGGTCCCACCTCAAACACACGTCAGGCGACAAACACGGCGTGGTCAGTGGGGTCCCGGCACCTTGGGAGAAGAACCTGACCAACGTGGAGTGGGAGGACCGGTCCGGGGGCAACTTCTGTCGCAGCTGCCCCTCCAAGCTGCACAACTACTCCACGACCGTGACAGGTCAGAACTCGGGCAGGCAGGCGTGCATCCGGTGTGAGGCTTGCAAGAAAGCAGGTAACCTGTATGACATCAGCGAGGACAACTCCCTGCAGGAACTGGACCAGCCGGCTGCCCCCGTGGCGGTGACCTCGAATGCCTCCACCACCAAGTACCCTCAGAGCCCGACCAATTCCAAGGCCCAGAAGAAGAACCGGAACAAACTTCGCCGGCAGCACTCCTACGACACCTTCGTGGATCTGCAGAAGGAAGAAGCTGCCTTGGCCCCCCGCAGCGTGAGCCTGAAAGACAAAGGCCGGTTCATGGATGGGAGCCCCTATGCCCACATGTTTGAGATGCCAGCCGGTGAGAGCACCTTTGCCAACAACAAGTCCTCAGTGCCCACTGCCGGACACCACCACCACAACAACCCTGGCGGCGGCTACATGCTCAGCAAGTCGCTCTACCCTGACCGGGTCACGCAAAACCCTTTCATCCCCACTTTTGGGGACGACCAGTGCTTGCTCCATGGCAGCAAATCCTACTTCTTCAGGCAGCCCACGGTGGCGGGGGCATCGAAAGCCAGGCCAGACTTCCGGGCCCTTGTCACCAACAAGCCGGTGGTCTCGGCCCTTCACGGGGCTGTGCCAGGCCGTTTCCAGAAGGACATCTGTATAGGGAACCAGTCCAACCCCTGTGTGCCTAACAACAAAAACCCCAGGGCTTTCAATGGCTCCAGCAATGGGCATGTTTATGAGAAACTTTCTAGTATTGAGTCTGATGTCTGAGTGAGGGAAGAGAGAGGTGAAGGTGGGTATGGGAGGGTAAGGCTGTGGGTCGTGTGGTGCGCACGTTACGGAGGGTGACGGGGGTGAACTTGGTTCCCATTTGCTCCTTTCTTGCTGTTTTAATTTATTTATGGGATCCTGTAGTTCTGGTTCCGACTGAGGGCAACCCTGGTGACCAGCACCATCTCTCCTCCTTTTCGCCCTTCCCTTCCCCCTCCCCCGCCTGTCAGCCATTCCCATTCCCACGAGATGCTGTAGTGGGCCCTCTAGGCAGGGGAGGGTGGAGCGGAGAGAGGCAGTACCCCACGTGGGCTTTCTTCCGGTGTGGGAAAGCTCTTTGCCACCAACTTGGAGGGAAGCGAGGAGAACCAAAAGGTGGCCAAGTGAGCACAGAGGTGGCTCCTCCCAAGCTGAATTTTTTTGCTTAGGTGAGGAAGCAAAAGCATCTAAGTGAGACCAGTTAGCATACTGCTTGGGAATGAAAGAAGACTTTGGCTAAATTCTTGCTGCTTAGAAGACATCTGCCTAGGGATCATGTGCCAAGCAGAGGATGGAGGCCATGTGTGTTTATATATAAGCCAAAAAATGCTTGCTTCAATTCCATGAAACTCGAGAGTAGTGAACTAGAAAAGGCCATTGGTGGAGGAGTGGATTCTTGAACGAACTGGAAAGTGCACTAAAACGGTGCGTTGGAGGCAAGAGCAGGTGAATCGTGTGTGCATGTATGTCCACGTACACTTGCACACACGTGTAGTCAGGTACCTCTAACTGTGTAGAAGGCAACCTTGACGCGCTAGGTCATTTCTTTCACCATCCTTCAGCAGTGCACTTGTTTTGGCTTATATACAAACAGAGATGGTCATGCGTTACCCGAATTTGGGATGCCTCTCCCCTTCGCCCTTCCTGAATGAGGATGGAAGTTCTTGACAAAGAAGAGTCTATGGTCTAGGCAAGAAAGGTGGCAGGCAATCCTGCAAGAGCTAGGTACAAAAATAATTCCTCAGTGATTGCCAATAGCTTCAATCAGGTTAGGCCAAGAACTTTCCAGGAAGGAAGGCTAAAGAGGAACATAAGCAGCTGTGATTCTTTTGCCCACACTGGAGAGCAAAAGATTCTATAAAGCTCTTTTGAGATTTGACACCCTCAACTGGCCAAGGTTTGGGGAGGAGCTAAGTAAGGGTTTGAAGAAGAGAGGAGTTGTTTCTGGTAGGGTAAGTGAGAGAGGGGGATGTTTCCAATGCTTTGATCCCTTCTTACTTAACCTGATGCTGGAAGAGTGGGCTTCTTTCCCCAGAACTGATTACAATTGATGTGGAAAAGACGGTTAAGAGACATGAGCTCGCCTCCAGGAGTACAGCTCAGGAGGCGTGGAGAAAAGGGGAGCGACTGGGAAGAGGGGGAAGGGAGAGGAGGAGAGGGATTCTCCGCTATCTCTTTGGGCCTGGCTCCCTGGGAATGTGACTTGAGCCCAGAGTGAACACTCTTGGTCGAGCCCTTCCACCTTCCTGTAACACCTCCTGTTCCTCTCAGATTGTACCGTTTGAGAATTTAAGAAATATATGTATAAAGCTCCAGGGATGAGAATGCTGGCCAACGTGATGCCCCCTTCACTTAAAGTTGGAAAATCGAGAAGGGAAATGAATATTTGTCACTGCTGGTCCTGAAACTTGGGGTAGAGGTGTTCTGTGAGTCAGTTCCACTGTCCTGCCATCCTCCTCTACACAGGGTGGCATCCAAAGAGCCCCGGGTCTGTTTGGAAGCTTGACTGCAGGATCGCCATGTTGCACACAGGACACATAAACCAGAAAGGTGCTCATCCTCCTCTGGAAGGAAGCTGCCATGTCTCTTCAAGTCACACCCTCCAGGGCTGCTCTTTGCCTTCCTGTTTGCCCTGACTCGTGACCCTTCCTCATCCCCGCCCTTGACTGCTGTCCTTCACCCTCCTCCTTGAGTTTTACCTCAGTATCTTTCATTTTAAAGCCAACTGAAGGCCTTGTAAAGCTTTGTTTTCTTTCTAAAATGAACGTGGGGGCAAGGGGCTGAACCTCTCACAGATTTGGAGAGAGGAGCACGGAGTGCTTTACCTTAGATTCAAGGAAAGACTTTGAGCGAGAGGACAGAGGGCGTGAGGCATCTCCAGGAGGAAGAAGGCGAAGGGCCATGTAAACATCGCTTCAACCTGACTCTGTCCACGGGTCGGGCTCATCCCCTCATCTTCCTCTTACCTCACCCCTTAAAAATAAAAAACCAAACCAACTAACCTAGCGAACAGCAATCTAGAACCAAGGGGGCTCTTTCAGTCTCTACTGGCGACAGAAATCAAGATGGTGTTTATTTCATATGTAAATATTTTGTTTTCTAATTAATTTTGTATAGATAAAGTGTTCTCTTGTGAGTATTCAGGGTGTTGGGCTGGAGGGAGTGGGGTGGGGATGGGACTGAGGGGGAAAAAAGTGTTTTGTTATGGGTTTTCATTTTCCACTGGGGGAATTGTTTTGTATGGCTTTTGCTTCAGGGTATCTGGAAATAGTGTATGCCAATGGAGGCCACTTTGGTGAAAAAGCCAGGGGGAAAGTAATTTGTGTCCATCCCCCTCAAACCATCTTCTTACTGGTCTGTGAGAAATGTTCATGCACTTTGACCTGGGATTTGCATGGGATCTTGCTTTGACTCTGAGCAAACCCCAGGTCTAACTCCTGTCTTCTCAGTAAACCCTAGGTTATCAGCATTTCATGTGAAGACAGGCTGGTGGCACCACATTTTCTCTGTCAGTACCTAGGGTAGGAAAGATTCCCAAAAGAGCCTAAAACAGAATAGAGGTCAAATTAACCTTCCATTCTTGGTGTGGCTGAAAGGTTTCAGGAAGCTCAATCCTGAGAAATCTTGCAGCAGCCTCCTCTGATGTTTAACAAGCATCTCAGTCGTCAGACTCTTCTTTCCCCAGTACCCAGCACTTACCTGCTCCCTGCCCCATCCCCATTCTTTAAGGTCAGTCCTTCAAGCACACCTGGGGAATTTCCACTGACTGTAATTTTTGAAGCATGAGGTACCTTGTTACAGAGAGGTAGCGCTGGATATGCGTCTTACATGTTTGCATGCTTTTCTAGAAAAGATGACCAGGTCCACTCAAAATTCAGTGGCAAGATGATTCCCATTGAAAGGCTGTTGAAGTGAGTTTTAGAGGTAAGAGGGCGGGTATGCGAGGGATGGTGCCAATGGTGGCTCTTTATTTGCCTTGCCTTCATTACTGCCATCAGGAAGGTGCTACTGGCCTTGAGCCAGGTGTTCATAACCTGGCCTTGGGTTAACCAGACAAACAGAATTTCTTACACTAGACTGTTGGCTTTGTGGAGGTTGGCAGCCTCTCTCTCTCTCTTTACCACAGGATGAGATTTCCAAATCCATTTACCCAGCATATTACGTTACATTTTTTTTCCTATCCTCCCATCATGAAAGCTGTCAGCTGGATAATTTCATTTTTCTAAACCCCTTGTTTGGCCCCTATTGATGACTTTTCTTCAACTGAATATTTCCATCGGAACCAAGTGAGATATTCATGGTCTGCTCAAGAAAGCTTAAAGAAAGGAAGGATAAAGCATTGTTAAGTTCTAGATGTTGCTTAATTCCAGAATAGCAAGCCAGTAACATGCACGAGGAATAATTCAGCAGTAAGCTCAGGCTATATCGCAGATGGGGATGAACAAATACCCAATCCATCTAAAACTGTGAGATTCTACAGATATACTCAGGAGCACCTAATATTACTGCTTTCTTCAGAAACCATGCTTTCTTTGTGCCCTCTATCGTTCCCTTTCATGGCAGAATTGGTTGATGGGTGTGGTCCTGTATCACTCCTTTCAGTGGCAGTGCTTAAATCTCAGCATTTCCAGTGACCACAATAATCTGACCCTTGAATTTGCTTGAGTCAAAAATGTGCACACCCCTCAAAGTGATGCATGTACAGTTGACCTTGTTAATCCAAAGTGTGTCACTGTGTATCCTCAGCCAGAACTTGGGAGACATCCTTAATGTGTATTCCCCTGTACTGGCCACAGCCATGTTGTGATTGTGGGGGGGGAAATCCCAAATGATTCCATTAAATGTTGCTGGTGTCAGTAGTGCCAAAACGCATGTGTGATGTGACACAATAGGAGTTGTCTATACAGTTAAGTGAATATCATTCACCCAGTCTTCCGTGGCCATCAGGAGTTGCCCAAGGGAGGAGTCTCTGCAGAGTGCTGGACACCTGCACATCTCATTTAAGAACTAGGATTTCTTTGTTTTTGTTTGGTTTTTACTTAGTTCAAGATTTGGGGACAGAATAACCAGATTGGGCAAATAGCCTTTGGAAAAAATCTATTCTAGAACTCACTTTATTCTTTTAATCATCTCTCTGAAAAAACCCTATCATTGCTTGGCACACTGTGTTTGTCTGTTTGGGTGTGTTAGGAATGATTCAGATGTGCGCATAAATGATGTAACTGCAGTGCTATTGATGAATGTATTTGGCATTTCCATGAATTGTGGCCATACCTTACGTGCTTTCTGAGCCCAAAGCCATATAGGAAATGTATGCTCTGTAGGCTGCTAAACACTACAGCAGAGCCTTGGGTTTCTTCACTTGGGTGTCAGAGACTCTTCCTCCTGTCTAAGGAACTCCTTATGGAGGAGAAGCAGCTAAAGGTGGACAGCCACATTGGGATGGGTCTGGCCTTACATGTGGTCTGTGATTCTTGGTGTATTTCAAGGTCTTGAAAAGGTCTTTCTTTGTCATTCCCCATTCCACTTCAATTACTGGCTTCTCATACAAATTGTGTTGTTTCAGCTCAGCTGTTCATCTGTCATTCAAATGAAAGTAATCCCAGGAAAGGTGACATATTAAGCCATAGGGATTTATACATTTAAACACCTAATGTACATTAAGATTCTCATTCCTTTTCCTGGGAATAAGTTATATACATGAGAAGAAGGAGAGAGCAGAGAGCCCTAAGAGTAATAGAGTGAGTAACAAGGGCACAAGTTCTAGAAAGTAAAGACATTTATACCATATTTCATCCCGTACCTGCTTTTATTTAAAAATATAGCACCCGAATAAGGCTCCTAGCTAGGAATTATTTTCAATAAAGTCACATGTGTATGTAATTTATGAATTTCCGAATTCAATATCTTGTAGGGCAGGTTAAGGACTATGACCCTTTCCATAGAAAATGGAAGAATGATGCTTCTCCTCCATGACAGCTTACTGAGTAGACAAGAAGAAAGATCAAATTGAATTAGTGGCATAATAAAAAGTTACTGTAATTGTGTGTTCTCTGTCCCAATTCATCTTCCAATGAACAAAGTTTGTATTCTATACTTCCCACCTCCTTAAGGGGGTACCCAATTATCCCAACACATACGAACTGTAAAGAAGCCATTTGACTCCCAACTGCTACTTAACCTGTGAGGCAATTATTCTTTTGGTCAATCAGATGTTTGGGACGACACTAAAATGCAGATTAGTCAGTCTGATACCTTCTAATATTGGTCTAGATTTAGGATTCCATTCTAGTTTGGAAGGTTCCAATATTATATAAAATCAAAGGATATCTGAATATATCCTACCCTTATCCCATTCCAATCACATTGACTGAGTCACATAGGAGCCCTATGATTCCTATGACTGAGAATGCATAGCCTATCTATCCCCATGACAAAAGTACCCACCAAAAACCTTAAATGAAAGTCAGTGCTGCTATTTCCATGCCTTGGAGAAACTGGTGAAGTTTAGGGCCTCTTGGTTACAATATTTAAGCAAGAAAAAAGAATTTTGCTCAAAAAGTAATGGGTTAGGACAGCAGTACTGGGAATAAGTTAGAAAAGATAGAAATGTTCATTTTTCTGTCCATTTGCATCCAACTCAGAGCTTGTCATGGTGAGTTTCTGGTGCTGTTTCACGCTTTCAAATATTATTGCTGGTGTGATTATGAAAGTGAGGGCTCCTGAGGAGAACTGAGGGTGAAACACAGAGTGGACGAATAGAATTCCTCAGAGCCTTGGCACTCCGGAATGCAGAATCTGTGTTTTGGCAAAGGTAAAAGAAATGGAACTAGGCACAAGGATTAAGGTTACAATCAAGAAGCACAATATTAAGCCTATTATAAAACTGTTATTTTAAAGATTTGTTTTTTATACTTTAAACCTGAACTCTCTTTATCCTTAATTATTTTAGTGCTGTGATTTAGGGAGTGGAGCAGATTCTAGTACTATGCAGGAGAAAAAAACAAAAGCTCTGGTTAGATATGTTAGTTCAATTAAACCAATGTCTTTTGAGCACGCACCATGTCCCTAGGTAGTTCTGTGAAGGATGTAAAAGATTTTTAAAGGGAGTATATTATACTCACATAGAATATATGAATGCATAAGTATAAAATATTTAAATGTATGTATGAATAGGTGTGCATACATTTGTATGACTATCCATGTAGATTTAATATTTTTCTGATTTCAGGGTATGAGTCAAAGATGTTCATTGTATTATTTTTAAAAAACACTACAGAGATTCAGCTTTTATATCATGGCCAACTCTGGACCCTTTCTTTTGGAACTATTACACCTCTCAGAGCTAAAACTCTGAAATTTTAAAATTTCCTCTCTGACCACAACCTTGCATTTTCTATACCTTATCTGTTTTTCTTCAAGTCCTCTGTTCTCGTCCATAAACCCATCTGGTTTCACTGACCTCCTTCTTTGGTCTACCCCTGTGTTCACTCATTATCAACAATAGTCTGACCAGCAGTTTTCTCTTCTTGCCTTGTCACTACACCAACCTTACTTATCTAACGCTGCCTCCCTCCCCGCCATCACCCATTTCATCTCCAGGAGGGAATGTCTTAAACCTATGCTGAAAAGCACAAATTCAATCCATCTAATCTTACCTGAACCCTACTCATCTTGAACAACTTTTTTATTTCCTCATTGTTGACTCCATGTCACATTCTCTAAGTGTTAATTTTGTTTCATTGTCCTTTTGTTTTCATCTCCTCTTTTTCAACAGGCGATCTTTCCTACTGTTACCAAGATATCTGATTAGTGAATCCTCACGTGCCACTCTTCTGTGCCCTTACATTTTTCTTATCCTTTACTCATCTTTTTCATCCTTTCTCCCGACTCTGAACTCTGTGCTTCTCTTCCCTGTGCTCTGATACCCACATTCTGCCTTCTTCTGAGGTGCCATCCAGCCAAGAGTACTTCTCTCTGTCGCATCCTTAATCCCTTTCACACATCTACCTGCAACCATCTCCAAAAATAAATAAGTAAATCCTACAACCATCTCTAAAGAAAATCTTCTCTTAATCCAATTCAACTCTTGAATTCCTGTCCTATCTCTGTTTATCTTTGCACTTCTTCACTTTCTTCACTTCCTCGTCTAATGTTTATGGCTTTATCATTGGACCACACCCTACCGCTCTTCTGAAATTACTCTCCGGCAACATTCCAATGAATGTTACAAAATTCAATAGTCTTTTTTATTTTCTCTCCTTGCTCGTCAGCCTCTGTGACCATAACCTAAACTTACCATTGGGAGGCAGCGCATTCTGGTTTTAATTTTAGTTCTCTGGTCTTCTGTCTCTTCACTGGTTTTTCCTCCTATGCCATCGGCGTTGACTTGCCATGGCGTTCTTAGCTTGACCCTCTTTTCTTCCCTATCTCCATGCTTCTGTAGCAATCCCTTTGTCTTCCATGACTTCAATGACTCTGAATGAAGGTGAATTCTAAATATTCACTCTTAGACCCTACCTTTCTCTCCAGCTTAATGCACATATTTCCAGACACCTCCGGGACACCTGATATCATATTGACTCAAATATCCAAGACCATTCCTGCAGATCAACATAATCACCAAGCTCCTCCTTTTGCTTCATGTTGCCATCATTACTCCTGTCACTAAACTTAAGCTTTTCAGGCACTTTTGCCTCCTCCATTTTCCTCATTTGGAAAACCTACTAATTCTTACCCCTAAGATTTATAGTCTTCCCCTTTCACTCAGGCCCTTCCCTCTAGTCTGAATTATTTTAGTGTCTTTTAGCATTGTGCCAGTATTTCATCTGTCTATTTGAATGCACTCTTATCAATACTCGCTTCTTAAATATGAATGAGATCATGTCATTGCTCAACTCAAAAAACACCTTCAATAGGCTTCACTTACCATAGTCTGCCAGCTTATCCTGTTATTTGTCCACCTGTGTCTCCCATATTCAGGCAAGCTGATTCACATTTGTCCTCAACTTTCCTATACCAGCTTATTTTCCCACTTGTATCTCTTCTTAAACTGTTCCCTTTGCCCCAAATGCTTTCCTCTCCATCTCCCACCTCACTCCCTTCTTGCCTAATATTTATTCCATCATTATATAAGTCTCCAAAGACCAGAACAAATAGCCACCACATCCACCTTCCTTCATCTTCCATCCAGAAAAAAAAATAGGCTTTTTAAAAAATCTTGCTTTTTTTTAAATTGTAAAGATATAGGGTACAAATTCAAGATTGGGCATACAAATAGTCACCATACAGGTGAAGTTTGGGCCTCCCTTTGGTCCCCACTTCACCTGGTTTGAGATCAAGTACCCTTATTAATGTTGTAGCCGCGGGGGGGGGCCGCCCGCCCGCCCGCCGCCGGGGGGGAGCGCAGCCCGAGGGGGAGGGGTGTTGAGAATTGTGG
>CAUYQG010217029.1:0-21847 GCA_963574415.1 Tarsius wallacei | reverse complement strand
AAAAAAGAAGCATAGTCATTGTTGTCGTTCACATAAGAGCAACAACTCACAAAAGAAACCTTTGGGCCGGGTTCAGTGGCTCAGCCTGTAATCCCAGCACTTTGGGAGGCCGAGGCGAGTGGATCGTCTGAGTCCATGGGTTCGAAACCAACCTGGGCAACTTGGCGAGACCTTGTCTCTACAATAAAGCAAAAATTAGCCGGGCGTGGTAGTGCACGCCTGTAGTTCTGGGTGCTTGGAAGGCTGAGGTGGAAGGATCCCGTGAGTCCAGCAGGTCGATGCTGAGGTGGCCGTGAGTGTGCCACAGCACTCCAGCCTGGGCAACAGAGTGAGACTTCAATTTAAAAAAAAAAAGAAAGAAAGAAATCTGTGCAATTATATTTTCAGTTGCTTTTTTTCATGATGCATAGTGAATATAAAGTACATTCTCAAGAACAGAAGCTTCATAATTTCAGAAATGCTTAGAATCTTTTGACTGAACTACTTTTGTTAGCTGCAGACCAATAAAATAGACAGTACATTATCACACCGGACTAAATATCTACATTTGACAAATGTTTTTCATCCAAAAGATTTTTGCCAGTTCACATCATACAATCATAAGAATGTTAAATAAATCTGCTGTTTTCAAAATAATAGCTGTCTTCTACTGATGAGATGAAAGGACAAAATGAGTAGCCATTTTTTAACAAACTCACTTGATTCAAATATGTACACATACAGTTTAAAGAAGCCCAAACTAGAAATCAATACATGAACTAAACATTAAATCAACAACATATTTTAAATTCATTAATACAAAAAGGAAAGGGCATATCAATGCTCAGACCTTCTGGCTATCTAAGCCCCAAATTAAAAAATATCTCTAATACTACTAGTCTCTATGGAATTACTGGTTTCATAAAGGAGCTTTTTTCCTCACGCAGGATCAAAATAATCCCCTGATACTCTCAGGAAAGAAGAGTAAAAAAATCAAGTTATACCAAAAATCTTACACTCAGCATTCATTCAAATCCCTCTGACCCCCTTGTAACATGTCAGAAAAGCACTGCTCTAGTAAGTAATTATTTTGCCCAAAAATGAACAGAGCAATTTAGATTGGAAATAATTTGCAGTTCATGTCATTCATAAATCCATGCTACTATACTGAAATTCTTAGAATAAATGCATAATACATGCAGCATATCATGCATTAAATATTCTAAAAGATAAGTTTCCATCTAACTGAAATTATTTAGGCAATACTAGCAGATTAAAAGCAAGAAAATTTAACTCTTTTTTCTCCCCACCTCTACTCCCTCTAAACCACTCAGGAACTTTGGGAGAAGAGGGTAATGTTGTCAGTTGGAGGGGAAAAAAAGAATGCAGATAAAATAAAGCAACTGAAAAGGTATAGAATGCTAATCCCAAAACTTCTTCCAAATTCTGACTGAAGTTAAGGGGCTGCAGTGAAGTCTTCTGATTTTCAGCAGTTCAAGATAGGCATGTACATACATTGTTTTCCTTTCTATAATGTAACTCATTCCAAAACTTTTTTTTCTAACTCTCCTCATGGTTCTTATCACACCACAAATCAGCATGTGTTTGTAGGCAGTCTGTCAAAGCTTTGTAGAAGTATTTTTCAAATACTAAGTAAAAAATAACTGAGTCATTTTTTAAAATCAGCTTTCATAAAAGCTTTTTCCCTCTACCTCAAATTCAGCAATATATAGATCTGGATACCAATAAAAATAACAGGTGAATAATTAAATACAGGCATTTCTTCCTTCCAGAAGTGGGAAGAATAATATGGCAGGCAGTTATTTCTATAGCTACTTCCTATTTGCTAAGCTATGTTTTTTTTTTTTCAGGTCATCAGAGAATATGAGTTGACTCATGATGTACAAATCCAGAAAGAAAGGTAAACAAGCAAAATGGGAAGAAAAAGAAAACAAAATGGAAAGAACATAAAACACAAGTTTCTACACACATACACACCATAAAATATCCCAATTTTTCTGAATTATTTTGTCTCCAGAGCCAGGTCACTATATAAAGTGAGCAAAGTCTTTAGAGATGGGGCCAGGCAGTAGGGCAGTTCTCAAGACCATTCCCTAGTGCTTTTCAAAGCCTCTTATAACCTGCTTTACCACCTGTTCTAGAGTTCCCAAGTTTAAAAGTTTTTTCAATCACCTACTCACTTTTCAAAATTTCCCTTAGGAATATCCCTACAGAAATTTTCTTTTTTTTTTTTTTTTTTTTTTGAGTTGGAGTCTCACTCTGTCGCACAGACTGGAGTGCAGTGGCATACTCCTGGCCACCGCAGTCTCGACCTGGTGGGCTCCGGCGATCCTTCCGCCTCAGCCTTCCAAGTAGCTGCAACTACAGGCATGTGCTACCATGCCCGGCTAATTTTTGATTTATTGTAGAGACGAAGTCTCGCCAAGTTGCCCAGGCGGGTCTCGAACCGGCGGGCTCAGGCAATCCACTCACCTCAGCCTACCAAAGCGCGGGATTACAGGCTAAGCCACCGAGCCCGGCTATCCCTACAGAATTTAAGAAAGCTAACAAAACTAATTCAACTCAAAGTGTGAATGACAAACAGGCACACACACTCTCTAACCCATAAAAAGATGTTACTTATGAATTCAGGCAAATCTCTAAATGGTAAAATTTTTCATAGTTTCAGAAATTTTTTTTGGCCTCTTTTTGTTTTTCTCTTTTGAGCTAGAAGCACCATTATGCCTACTTTAATACAAAAAGAATAAGAGAGAGGAGATAGAATGCCAGTCCAAAGCTCCTGGGTCCTGTCTCTGCTGAAGAAAAGAGGTGTTTGTTACTGTGAAGTCTCCTTCCACAGCTCTCGACAAATCCATTCTTGAACATTTAAAAGGAGAGGCCATCTTTCATTCCCCTGCTCAGTGAAAAGGGAAGAGAAGGCCTGACCCACTGTATTCCAGTTTCTAAAACTTGTCAATAGGTGTGTGGGTGTTTTGCGTTTTAAAACATGTTTGCAAATTCTTTGATCCTTCTCCCATCAAAAGAGTCTAGTTCTTGCCCCCATGAAGAGAATGCAACAGGAAGGACACTGAACAACCTCAGAAGCTAGTCATAAAAGGTGATAAAACTTCTGCCAGGCACTCTCTCGGGTACCTTTGGAATCCTACGGCACCATGTAAGATACCCAATAAGGCCTCACTGGATTAGAGAGATGTCTGGGAGCACCAGCTGTTCAAGTCTTCCCAGCCCAGCCACCGGATATGTGAATGAGGAATCTTTTGAGATGCTGACTCCAGACCCAGTTACCATCTGTCTCTAATCGCGTAGGACATGCTGGTGAGGATGAGGACGGCTTCTAAAGGATTTCAGCCCCTGCCATCTACTACACCTTTATGTGAAACCTTAAGAAAGAACTGTTTAGTCAAGCCCAGCCAAACATCAGAACATAAAATAAAAAGGAGTTCTGTTTTACACAGCTAAACTTTGTGCTACACAGCAATACATAATCAACATAGATTTTGGCACAGGGAGTAGATTTTGTGTTATGCCATAACAAAAAATTAAAATGTTTAGCTTTGGAACTGGACAGCAAGAGAAAGCAAGAAGGGCCTTGAGAGTATCAGTCAAAGCCTGGAGGGTCTTGAGGAAACTGTTAGTAAAAGCCTCAAGGAAGATGTCATAAAGACTTAAAACAGGGATCAACAAGCTACAGTCTGCAAATTAAATTCAACTTGCTGTCCACTTTTGCAAATAAAGTTTTACTGGAACACAGTCACACCTATTAGTTTACATACTAAGTGTGCCAGAGATCATATGGCTCAAAAAGCCTAAAATATTTACTATCTGGTCCTTTACAGGAAAAGGTTTCTGACTCTTGGCTTAAAAGAAAATGAGGAAAGTGTTGCTGGAAGCCGAAGGAAAGAAGAACTGTATTGGGTAATAATGGTAGAGGAAATTTAGCAAAGCTATCATCTGCAGTAGTGTGGAAAACAGAAAATATAACCAATGAACTGATAGACTAGATAAGATTTGCAGGCAGACCATGGTATATCCACTGGTTTCTTTTAGTTGCGTATCATAATGTACAGACAGAGAGATGAGCTAAAGAGGGGATTACATAATTTTCAAGCAGAATATAGAAGAAATATAAAGGAGGCAGGACTTGCTAGGTCCAAAAATTAAACTGTTTCTTATTTCCAGCCTCCCCACATAGCAAACATTTCTCAAATCAAAAAATGCCCTCTGGGCAAAGGTTAAATCCAAGGCAGTATCATGGGAACATAGCCTGAGGATTAAACCTTTATTTAGACCAAGGATTGGGAAACATTTTCTTCAAAGGACCAGATAAATATTTTAGGCTATGAAGGCCATATACGGTTTCTGTTGCACATTCTTTTTTATAACCCTTTAAGAATGTTAAAAAAAAAAAATATTTGCTCAATGGCTCTAGTTTGCCCACCCCTAATGTAGACTTCAAAAGAGATTTAAGGTTGTACCTCATAGACCCTTGTAAACAAAAGGCCTTCTGAGAATCTTAAAGGTGTTGTCCTAGAGAAGGCTTTACCTATTCTATTAACGTGTAAGAGTAGCTTTTCTCCAATAGACTGAAATTCCCCTCCCATGAGAGTCACAAGAAATCTACAACATTTTAAAGAAAATTTTATATTCAAAAACACTGTCATCTTGGACTAAAAGGGACAGTGCCAGTACAAAATGAAAAGAGACTTTTGGGTCATCAAACTTCTACGGGCAGGAAACAAGCTGAGAAAAATCACTCAGCCCAGAACAGAACATATTTTATGGAAAAGGAAGATTTCAAATGTCAAACCAAGAGCTATGGAGGACTATTCTGGGCATCAGGGCTGAGCCCTCTGGTACAGAAATGGTAATACTGCTTGGTTGGATCTCAGAACTTTCGTGGGCCAGTGACTACTGTGCTCCTTCCATTGTTATTTTTGAATAGGAGTGTCTATAGTGGTTATCTTACGCCTGCTGATCACTGTTGCTTACTGGGTGGACTTGGGATGGGGGAGACACTTCGTGTCTTTTATTTTTTCTTTTGAGTTGGAGTCTAACTCCTTCCCCCAGGCTGGAATGCAGTGGCATGCATGCTCATGGCCACCCCAGTGTTCGACATCCTGGGCTCCAGTGATCTTTCCGCCTCAGCCTTCCAAGTAGCCAGAACTACAGCCATGCGCTACCATGCCCAGCTATTCTTTACTTTATAGTAGAGATGAGGTCTTGCCAAGTTTCCCGGGCTGGTCTCGAACCTGTGAGCTCAGGCAATCCATGCCTTGGCCTCCCAAAGTGCTGGGATTACAGGCTGAGCCACCAAGCCCAGCTACACTTTGTGCCTTTAGTTCACAGGTCTTCAGAGTGAAAGCAATGGGACTCAAGGAACTGTATCTGATAGCCTTATCTACACCTGAATTTGATTTAGAGAGCAAGATCCTGGTCATCACATCTGAGCCTGAAACCGCAATGTATCAGATGACACTTTGGGAGGCTTGAAAAGAAATTAGTAGATTTTGCAAGTGGGAAAAATATAAATAATTTATGGTCAAAGGGCAGACTGAGGTGGCTTTGAAATATGACACTTTGACACACCTCCCAGCAAGAGACAGATTCTACTTCTCCTCCCTTTGCATATAGGCTGGCCTCAGTGACTCACTTCTTTTTTATTTTTGTAGAGACAGGGTCTCACTGTGTTGCCCTGGCTGTCTTGAACTCCCGGGTTCAAGCAATCCTCCCACCTCAGCCTCCCAAAGTTCTGGGATTACAAAAGTGAGCAACCATACCTGGCCGTTAGTGGACTTCTAACGCATAAAATACAATGGAAATGGCACTGTTTAATTCTGAAATTAGGTCATAGAAGACAATAAAACCTCCTTCTAGCTCTCTTACTCAGAACAAGTGCTTCTGGAGCCCCAACCCTCCATGTAAGAAATCTGGCTCCCGGCCAGGCTCGGTGGCTCAGCCTGTAATCCCAGTGCTTTGGGAGGCCGAGGTGAGTGGATTGCCTGAGCCCGCAGGTTCAAGACCCGCCTGGGCAACCTGGCGAGATCTCGTTTCTACAATAAATCAAAAATTAGCTGGGCATGGTGGCGCGCGCCTGTAGTTCCAGCTACTTGGAAGGTTGAGGCGGAAGGATCACCGGAGCCCAGCAGGTCGAGGCTGAGGTGGCTGGGAGGGGCCACTGCACTCCAGTCTGGGCGACAGAGTGAGACTCCAACTGAATAAAAAAAAAATTAGCCAGGCGTGGTAGCGCGCGCCTGTAGTTCTGGCTACTTGGAAGGCTGAGGTGGAAGGATCACCAGAGCCCAGCAGGTTGAGGTTGCAGTGGCCGGGAGCGGCCACTGCACTACATTCTGGGTGACAGAGTGAGACTCCAACTCAAAAAATAACAACAACAACAAAAGGAATCTGGCTCCCATAACACTCCTGTATGCTGGAGAGAATACACAGAAACAGAGATGTCAGAAGAGCCCAGCTGTTCCAGCCCGTGCCTATTTGGACTTTCTTGCTCAACTGCCAGACATGTAAGGATACAGACACGTCATCAAGAGAACTCTAGGCTGTTACCTTCTGATAGCAACTGCGTGACAGAACTTGAGCAAGAACCAAATAGCTGAGCCCAGTCAACTCCCCCAAACCATGAGAGTTTTATGCCACTAAGTGTGAAGTGGGTTTTTCCTTAGTAGTAGATATTGCAACAACATGCCCAGAGATTCCAGCCTATGATGACAGAAGGTCAGACTTAGCCTGCCTTTCTGTATTACCAACCAATTAACATCAAACAACCCAGCTCCTTCTTCCTTTTACCCCAGCTGAAATGGTTGATTTGACCATGGCAAAAGGTATTTTTTAAATTGGTTTAATATATATCCAATTACAATGTGATAAAATTATGTTTCAAAATTTATGCCAATCTAACTTTAAGTGTTATTTGATACCACACACAGTCAATGGTTTACTACTTACCAGCATATTATTTCATTTATTTTAAAAATATTTTTTAAATTATTAGGTGACTTGTGACAGGAGGTCATGCTACCTCCTCTGCAACATAACAATAATTTACATTGTTTAAAATGTGCTTCTCATCAAGGGAGAGGGGAGACAGCCCATAGAATGGGAAAAAATATTTGCCAACTGTATATCTGACATCTAGGCTTAACATCTAGGATCTACAAGGAACTCATACATGCCGAAAGGAAAAAAAAACAAACAGCCCCATTAAAAAGTGGGCAAAAGACATGAATAGACACTTCTCAAAAGATATACGGGCAGCCAACAGACATATAAAAAGGCACTCAGCCTCACTCACCATCAAAGAAATGCAAATCAAAACCACTGAACCCCAGTAAGAATGGCCATCATTAATTAAACAAATAACAACAGATGCTGGTGGATGCTGAGAAAAAGGAATGCTTCTACACTGCTGGTGGGAATGCAAACTAGTGCAACTTCTTTGGAAAACAGTGTGGCGATTTCTGAAAGAACTCCAGCAATTGACCTTCCAGCAATCTACCTATTGGGAATATACCCAGAGGAACTCATATCATTCTACCAAAAAGATACTTGCACACGCATGTTTATTGCAGCACTATTCACAACAGCAAAAACCTGGAACCAACCATGCTGCCCATTGAAACTGGATTGGATAAAAAAAAAAATGTGGCACATATACACAAGGGAGTATTATGCAGCCATAAAGGACAAACATATGGACTTCACAGCAACTTGGGTGGATTTAGAGTCTATCACTCTCAGTGATCTGTCACAGAAACAAAGAACAGTACCTCATGATCTCACTCATAAGCGGACCTTGAACACTTATCATTATACTTTAAGAAAGAGACTGGCAGGAGTGGGAAACTGCCAGGGGAGGGGGAGGGGGATGGGATTGGCAGTTGAGGAAAACTGTGGGGGGGGGGGGGGCGGCACACCTTATCAACAAGGGTACTTGCATAATGAACATTTGTATATCTAACCCTGAATTATACCCCACATCTTTAAAGTAAAAAATGTAAAAGTTAAAAAAAGTTCTTGCCGGGCTCGGTGGCTCAGCCTGTAATCCCGTGCTTTGGGAGGCTGAGGTGAGTGGATTGCCTGAGCCTGCGGGTTCAAGACCCATCTGGGCAACTTGGCGAGACCTCATCTCTACAATAAATCAAAAAATTAGCCGGGCGTGGTAGCACGCACCTGTCGTTCCAGCTACTTGGAAGGCTGAGGCGGAAGGATAGCTAGAGCCCAGCAGGTCGAGGCTGCAGTGGCCGGGAGCAGCCACTGCACTCCAGTCTGGGTGACATAATGAGACTTTAACTCAAAAAAAAGTTCTACTTGCAGAATTAAAATAATCATTACTAATATGGAACAACCACTATTTCTAAGGTCTTTTCATTTTTAAATGCTCTAAGTTTGGAGAAAATAAATCTTTTGCATTTGAAGATATACAACTCAATGTGTTTTAAATCACTGGCAGGGAATTCAATGTTCTCGCTTCGTAGGAAAAAGTGGAATTTGATTTTCACATATTATAAACATGGATAAGCCCAACTTCTGTAAAGAAACTAAAACAGCTGAGCCAAGAACTAATTGGCCCCAGCAAAATGGCAGAAGGTACTCTGGAAGAGGAACAGCAAGGAGGCCTGAGAGGTCAAGCTAACTTACCTCTGAAAGAATAATTACTTTCTCTATTGTTTGAGCATTTCCCCAACTAGACATTTTGAGGGAAAAAAACCATTAATCCTCTCAGCCACCAAATAACTAAAACAACCTAAATTATTTAGGAGTGCTTTAATTAACCTTTTTCCACTTTTTCCTAGAATGTCAAATGTTTAATTTTTTTTTTAGCAAGTGCAAAAGGGGAAAATCAAATATAATCATAATTAGTTTGAAAAGAAATCTTAAAGAATAAAATATGTATTCTGTTTTAGATATGATTCTTTGAAAACTGAATAATACAGAAACCCAAGTCTACTCAGTAAAGAAAACTACTTTAATAAGTTTTTATATTACTATATTAGATGGGTAACTAAAAGGCAAGAAATACACATCCAAGTCTACTTAACCCATAATGTGGCTGATTTTAAGTATTTGTCTGGGATCTGGGTCCTGAATAGCAGTCATCCAATCTAATGGGAGAAAAAAGTTCTCTCTTGCTCACAGGGCAAAAGGTTAGGTCCTATACAAATTTTGAAATAAGTAAATGTCACCCCTCACAGAGAACCCACAACTATCTAATTCCTCTTTCCTCATTCAAGAGTTCCAGTCCTTCACTAAAACTAACTTCAAGTGTCAGAAACACACTAAACTCACTGAACTTACATTACATTCAGTCACATTAAAGAATGAATATTTGATAGTCTCTAATCCTCCCATGAGAGAAAAGATTATAAGTATAATGCAATATAGTGGGGAAAATGCTGGTTTCCCCCCAAAAATTCCTTTTAATCTCTACATCAAAAAGATATGGGTGTTTTACTTACCACTGTATTCCCCCAGCATCTAATATGGGGATAAACACATTAGTGAACACTCAACATTTTGCATAAATAAATTGATATTTTGCTTTTATCTCTAATGTAAGGAACTTGCATGCTAGTTCCAGTCATACAAGTTTCATTACATGCAACTAGCTATGTAACCTTGGGCAAGTTACTTGATCTCTCAAGCTTTAGTTTCCATTATACAAGGGGGACCAAAGAAACCCCAGAATTATCTTTTGGAGGGTAGGTTCCTTGTGGTACACTCAGAATCTGTTCCTCTGAACCAAATGGTCAATCAAAGTTTTTATCTGAAAATTTTGAGAAGGTCACATGAAAGAAGTGTCCCAAGTTTTGGTAAACAGGTGACTTGTTCTTCTGTCATTACAAGGTACCTGCCACACCACGCTAAGTATTCAGCATTTCCTAACCAAAAATGGCATGACCCCTATACCCCATCCTCCATATTTACCCTATCTCCTCCCGAGCGACCTCTTTTTGTTGCCCTAGAAGAAAAAAGTCCTCAAAGGGACTTTTTGCCTATGTGGAAGAGGTGAAACAAAACACGGCAGAAGCACTAAAAGTCACCAAAATTGACAAGTTCAAAAGCTGTTGTGAGCAATGGAAAACGCAACTCAATGGGTGTATTGCATCAAACAGGGAGTACTTTGAAGTTTAAACATGTAATAAATACAGAATTTTTTTCTTTCATGAATTTGCGTGTCATCCTTGTACAGGGGCCATGCTAATCTTCTCTATATCGTTCCAATTTTAGTATATGTGCTGCCAAAGTGAGCACAATACATAATTTTTAATAAATAAATTCCTGGTTTTTTGGGGTCCCCCCTCATATAACATAAATGAGGTCAGGTAGGGTTTGGGAGGAGAATTAGATAGATAGTAAGCCTCATGAGGGCAAGGATCCTGTCTGCCTTACTTTTAACAAAGTTTCTAACAACATGGCTAGGGTACATTCAAATATTTATTGAACAGTTTCTTCCAGCACTAATTCTATAATTCTTTACCATTTGCTTAGAGTATATTTATTGTTCAAGCATGCAGTATCTAGTCCAACAAGTAGTATATAGTACTTAACCCAACAAGATCTAAGATTCCTTCTCTACACTTGGTTCAGCCACCAGTAAGCTAGGAGCGGTGGCTCACACCTGTAATCCCAGCATTTTGGGAGGCAGAGGCAAAAGGATTGCCTGAGCCCACGGGTTCAAGAACAGCCTGGGCAATATGGCAAGATCTTGTCTCTACAATTAAAAAAAAAAACAAAAGCTAGCTAGACGTGGTAATGCGTGCCTGAGCTTCCAGCTACTTGGAAGGCTGAAGCAGAAGGGTAGCCTAAGCCCAGCAGGTCAAGGCTGCAGTGGCCAGGAGCGTGCCACTGCACTCCAGCCTCGGTGACAGAGTGAGACTCCAACTTAAAAATAAATAAATAAATAAAATAAAAAGAAACTTGACCTTGAATGATAGCTTATTTTTTCTTATAGCCACTATTTTCAGCACAGAGTAAGTCCTAAGTAAATGTTTATTAAATGACTTCCATGTATATCACTTATCTGCTCCCTTGTAACAAATATGAGGAGAAAATGTATATAACATTTTCAAATAATTAGGCCAAGGCGGGAGGATTGCTTGAGCCCAGGAGTTTGAGACATGCCTAGGCAACATAGCAAGACTTCGTCTCTAAAAAAAAAATCAATAAATAAAAATTAGCCAGGGCCGGGTACAATGGTTCAAACCTGTAATTCCAACACTTTGGGAGGCCGAGGCGAGAGGATTGTCTGACCTTACGGGTTCAAGACCAGCCTGGGCAACACAGTGAGACCTCATCTCTACAATAAATCAAAAAATTAGCCGGGCATGGGAGAATGTACCTGTAGTTCTGACTACGTGGAAAGCTGAGGTGGAAGGATTACCAGAGCCCAGCGGTTCGACGCTGGGGTGACCATGAGTGTGCCACTGCACTCCAGCCTGGGCAACAGAGTGAGACTCCAACTCAAAAAAAAAAATTAGCCGAGCATGGTGGTGCCTGTAATTCCAGTTACTTGGGAGGTTGAGGTTGTGGTAAACCACAATTGTGCCAACTGCACTGCAGCCTGGATGATAGAGTGAGACCCTGTCTCTTTTTTTTTGAGTCGGAGTCTCACTCTGTCACCCTGGCTGGCTGGAGTGCAGTGGCACACTCATGGCTACCACAGCCTCGACCTGCTGGGCTCAGGTGATTCTTCCGCCCCAGCCTTCCATGTAGCTGGAACTACAGGCGCACATCACCACGCCTGGTTAATTTTTTGATTTATTCTAGAGATGAGGTCTCATCAAGTTACCCGGGCTGCTCGAACCTGTGGGCTCAGGCAATCCTCTCACCTTGGGCTCCCAAAATGCTAGGATTATGGGCGTGAGCCACCACGCCTGGCTATTTTTTTATTTTTTGTAGACAGAGTCTCATTATGTTGCCTAGGCTGGTCTCGAATTCCTGGGTTCATGCGATCCTCCTGCCTCAGTATCCCAAAGCACTGAGATTAAAGACATGACTACCATGCTTGGCCTCAAGTCTCTTCCCAAGAGATAAAAATATAAGCAATTAATTATAATATAATGGATCAGTGGAATGAATAAAAACTTTGAATTCAGACATCTGGCTTTAGATTTTGACAATGATACTGATTAAGTGTCTAACTTTAGGCATGTTACTAACATCTCAGGACAGTAATTGAGAAGATTATATACAAATACGTAGAGTGTCTAGCATGGTAGACTGCACACAGGAGATGGATAGGAGCTAATTATAATCCTCAACCTCATATATACATGATACCATGAAATCATAATGATGTGCTAGAGCAGGTGCCTGCACACTTTTTCTGAAAAGAGCAAGATACCAAATATTTTAGGCCTTACAAGCCATACAGTCTCTGTCACAGCCACTCAAAACTGCTGCTGCAGCATGAAAGCAGCCACAGACAATACAAAACTGAATGAACATGGCTGTGTTCCCATTAAAGCTTTTTTATGGACATTGGTATTTGGATTTCATATAATTTTCATGTCACAGAATTTTCTTCTTTTGATTTATTTCAACCATTTAAAAGTGCAAAAACTATTCTTAGCTTGCAGGCCATACAAAGACAGGTAGCAGGCCAAATCTGACCCATGAGCAGTAGTTTCCCAACCCCTGGTATACAGAAATGTTGGGATAAAGACAGAAAGCAGAACAGATGATTCTGTTCCCTGTTCTCAAGTAAAATAAGAATAAGGTTCGGCAGCTCGAAGGGCAAATACTGTACACCTGTGGCTGCTGGACATATAACTCCCCTCCTCTATTCTCCTTGTCTGGCTTTCCTTCTTGCTTGCCTTTCAGGTCTCTGTCTAAATGTCATTAACTCCAGAACCTGTATTCTTCCCCTCCCTATTCCCATCTGAGACTAATCTGATGCTTCCACTATAGGCTTCCAAAGAACCTGGACAACTTTTATCATTGCATTCACCACATCAAGTTGTCTTCCCCACTAGACTGTAAACCTATGTAAACAGGAATGTGTCTACTTGCTCAACATGATACCCACAGCATCTAGCCCCATGCCTGGCACATAGTGAGCACTAGTAGACATCCACTAGAATGAATGAATCTAGCAATAGCCAAGTCTCATATCCAACAACAGCTCTTTCAGGAACCTGTTAAACACAGATCTTTAGGTGGGTTTCTTCCTTCCAAATAATACTTCTTTGCCCCTTCCAGGGCACAGGTGAAACTCCTCCCTCTTCTAACTCCTCTTTTTCCTTGGCCAGATTTTTTTTTTTTTTTTTTGAGTTGGAGTCTCACTCTGTCGCCCAGACTGGAGTGCAGTGGCTGCTCCCAGCCACTGCAGCCCCGACCTGCTGGGCTCCAGCAATCCTTCGCCTCAGCCTTCCGAGTAGCCGGAATTACAGGCACGTGCTACCACACTCGGCTAATTTTTGATTTATTGTAGAGATGAGGTCTCGTCGAGTTGCCCAGGTGGGTCTTGAACCTGCAGGCTCAGGCGGCCCACTCACCTCAGCCTCCCAAGGCGCGGGATTACAGGCTGAGCCACCGAGCCCGGCTTAATGATATTTCTTTAATGCTACTTTGAGAGCTTAAACATAGCAAGTTATAAAAGAATATAGTTTAAAAGAACTTTGATTTATGTATTTAAATCAATTGTATATTTTTGCAACAGAATAGAAAACAATTCCAAGTTCAATACTAATGTGCTGTGATCTCCCACCTCAGAAATTCTCATTTTCATATCAAAAAGGCAATTAAGATTCTTTTTGCAATAGTTGCCTTCAAAGGACAATAGAGTATCCCTGAGGAGATAAAGGACATCATAGAACCTAAAGTAGGGTGAAATTTCCTTGTCTTCATTTTGAGGAATGTTTCCTGGAGAGATTATAAGTGTAAAGACACTTGGAGTTGTATCTGAAATGTTTCTCTTAAGAGACCATCATGGTTTTACAGGAGTTCTTGGCTTGAAAAATCCTTCTTCATTCAAGCATGAATTCACAAATAAAAACATAAAACAAAATTGCATATGTAATTCATGGGTACTAGTGATTATTTGCCTCAAAACTCAAGGCTCACAACCTTGTGGGTCAACTATGTTGGCTGTTCTTAGCCATGATGTCTCATCTCTGCTCCCTGTGATGTATGATGGGCTCACTCACAGACGTGCAGTCTGTTGGTGAACACAGTGAGGGGCAATGGAAGAAATGGAACCACACGTCACTGAGTTGTCAACAGGCAAAACTAACTTGCTACCATCATGATGGCAGCAAAGTTATTTAAAACACAAAGAGAGAGACAAGTGTCAACAACAAGAAAGCACTTTTGTAGTTTCAACTTGTATAATGCTGGCTTGTGTTCTCTTGGCCACAGTAGGTCATAAGGCCAAGACCAGAGATCATGTGGAAGGGAAGTGTTCTAGTAACTAAGGACTTGAATTCTAGACAGAAGAGATGGAAATTGTGGTCCTTACTGTTTTAAAAATATCTGTCAAACTATTTATTGATTGTGATGCACATGTACACACTTTGGTAAATTTTTATCACTTCTCTGTCCTCTTTTTAAACTATAGTCCTATAGGATTAAGAACCCACCTTAATAAGACTATATTTACCACTCAGTATATACATGTCAAATTAATGAGACAAACAATAAATTGTTAATAAATTAAAATAATAATGGTACTAGGCACAATTCCATTGCTTAACATTCCCCCCATTAATCCTCATAATAGCTCACTTTGGTATCACCTTTAGTGTCTTCATGGATAATTGTGAAGATGAAAAGATTAAATAATATGCTAACATTTATGCCATTAGTGAACTTGGAGCCAGAATTCAAACCAAGGCAATTGATCACACCGTGTACTGCATACTACAAAACTTATCCCAAGAAGAAGAGGGAGGAGGAGGAAGAGGAGGAGGAGAAGGAGGATAAACAAAATACAAGGGAAAAATAAGGTAGGAAAGACAGGAAGGAAGGTAGGGAAGGAAGAGAGGAAAGTAAAAAGGAACGATGGAAGGGAGGGAGGGTGGGAGGGAGAGAGGGAGGGAGAGAGGAATAATTAAACTCTCTAGAGATCTGTGTGATTAGATATGTGGTACATATGGAGGAAATAATCTCATGAAAGGGCTTGGAACCCAATCCATGAATGTTACATTTTAGCTTATGATACAACACATGAGCGCGATGCTAAATTTAAACTGTTCAAAATGTAGAAAGGCTAAGACTACCATTAGAACACATATAACTCTATGGATTGTTCACCCATTCTGACTTCCAAGAATTAGGAGCCAGAAATACAGAATGAATGTTTTATTAATACTTAGTCTCAGAGACTTCTATTTTTGAGCACTGAAATAAATAAATTAAAATTTCCTTTTCCCAAGACGTAGGATAGTCTTTTAGCAAACATATGAACTTACCCCCCACCCACACACATAATCATATAATTCAGTGAGGGAGTCAATCACCTGTGAGCCCTAATGAGAACAATTTCAGTCTTATTTATTTATATTTATATGGATTATACAATTATAAAATTCTAAATCAGTATTTCACTGGTAAGAACAGAATGCCTGATATATAATTGATATGTGCAATAGAGATTAGGACACCTACAAATGACAGCTAAGCCAAAGCAAAAATTGCCTTCACACCATGCCTGGCATTAAAGCTGGTATAAGATAGCAAAATTGCTCATAACTGCATGATGGGAATTAAATATTCTGTTAGAAAGTTATGATTTATAATGATTTCTGTTGTTGTTTGTTTTTCTAAATTGTTGAACGGGAGGAAAACAAAACAACTGGTTCATGTGTAAATGATTCTTTAAGTAGAAAATGTTCAACAACTGGTCTAAATTCTGGTTGAGATGCTAAAGTAGTTTGCATTTTTATTTCATTACCAACATTCTTACCATATGTGTATACTTTTATTTTACAACAATGGGAGTCCCCAGGACATCGTAGTGCAGGTGTATACTCTGGAACCACAGTGCCTGTGTCCAAAGCCCACATTCACTCTTCTCTAATGTCCCAGAAAATAATTTACTTCTCTGAATCTCACATGCCTCATTTTTTAGCAGACTAAGAAATAATTTAATTCAATATATTGCTTAGAAAATTAAGTAAAGACAATTCACGAAATGTACACAGCATGGACCATCAGAAACACTCAATAAAGTATGGTTCTAATAATTATTGCAATTGTTATTATGATCATGTGAACTCTGAGAATACAAAATTTGGCATCTACTCCATTTGAATCAGTAAAACATTACAGACATTTCTTTATGTCACTAACATTTAGAAACATAGCACTTTCATTATAACTGGAAAACATACTTCTCAATTCTTCCAAAAAATATGATTATTATTTTAAAAATCAAATCATAACTAAAACATTCCAGGCATTTTGCTATGCAATCTATTTTTATTTGGAGACAGTGTTTTGCACTATTGAAATATGTATTTTTGGTTAACTTGAAACCTGAATTTAATTTAAATAAAATTACAATATATAGAAATTGTGATTAAAATGAACTGCTGCCATTCTGTTGGGATTATAATGAAAATTTATAAATATTTGTACATACCAAATGTGATGCACTCTTCTTTTTGTTTACTTACTTCTTCTCTCAACTTGAACTTTTCACAATTAACTCTGCTATTTCTTTAAACATTAACTAAAAAACAACCCACAAGAAAACCGAAAATTGTCAGGTAACAATCTTGGCCTTGAATTTAAGTTTCCAGTTGCAACCAACATGCTTCTGGGATCTGTAATGCTAGATTCATTTAAATGATTAAAGAAAATCTACACGTGACAATATGTACATTAAAAAAAAATTTTCTTTCTTTTAAAGATGTTGGGTACAATTCAGGGTTAGGTATACAAATGTTCATCATACAGGTACCCTTGTTGATGAGATGTGCCCCCCACTCCCCTGGCAGTTTCCCACAACTGCCAATCTCTTTCTTATAATATTGTGATAATTGTTCAAGTTCCGCTTATGAGTGAGAACATGTGGTACTCATGTTTTCTGTTTCTATGATAGATCCCTGACTATGACAGACTCTAAATCCATCCAAGTGACTGAAAAGTCCATATCTTTGTCCCTTTTTATGGCTGCATAACATTCCACTGTGTATATGTACCACATTTATTTTTAATCCAGTCTAGCTTTGATGGGCAGCATGGTTGGTTTCATGTTTTTGCTATTGTGAATAGAGCTGCAACAAGCATGCGTGTGCAGGTATCTTTTTTGTAGAATGATTTGAGTTCCTCTGGGTATATTTCCAATAGGGGGATTGCTGGGTCATATGGAAGGTCAATTTCTAGTTCTTTCAGAAATCGCCACACTGTCTTCAAAAGAGGTTACACTCCCACCAGCAGGGTAGAAGTGTTCCTTTTCTCCACATCCTCGCCAGCATCTGTTGTTGTTTGTTTTATTAATGATGGTCATTTTTACTTAGGTTAGGTGGTATCTCAATGTGGTTTTGATTTGCATTTCTCTGATGATGAGTGAGGCTGAGCACTTTTTCATGTGTCTGTTGGCCACCCATATATCTCCTTCTGAGAAGTGTCTATTCTTGTCTTTTGCCCACTTTTAATGGGGCTGTTTGTTTTTTATGTTTGTTTGTTTTTCCTTTTGGACATTTGAGTTCCTTGTAGATCCTAGATGTTAGGCCTTTGGGAGATACACAGTTGGCAAATATTTTTTCCCAGTCTGTGGGCTGTCTCCCCCTCTCTTAATGGTTTCTTTTGCTTTGCAGAAACTTGTCAGTTTGCAGACACTTGTCCCGTTTGTGACAATATGCACATTTTAGATGGCTGTGAAAAAATGTGACTCACAACTAGTGACTCCTTTAGGAATTTCTTAGTAGCTTCTTTTTCCCAAATGATTTCATTTTGAAGAATATTTTACCACTGAAATTCCTCTAGGAAGTTATGTTATTAACACTATTCACCAAAGGAGACTCAGTCCAGGAGAACAATTTGATTAGAAACGAAATGAAACTTTTGCCAAACCAAATTCATGAGTTTGCTTCTATGCCAAAACAGTTTGGGATTAGTAAATTTTCAGAGTGGAATTTCAACTGTAACATATCACACAGTGTGGTCTTTGGATATTGCCATCTCTGATTTTCACAGCAATGTTACTTGACTCAGAAAAAAGTGGTTTCGTTTTTCTCTCTCCTTTCTTTCTCCTCCCCTCCTTCTTTTCCTCTTCCCTCCCTCTCTTCCTTCCTTCTTTCCTTATTTTTTTCCTTCATCTTTTCTCTGGGTCAATTGACTTAATAAATACTATTGTGTTCCCCACTCAGTGTTACAATTTCACATTTTTAAATTGATGAAATTTTTCTCATTTGTTCATTCCCATTCGGTTGCCCATTTTGTTCAAGACTCATTGGCAGATGCCATGTAATATACACTAAAATAATATCTTTTGGGGGCTCAAAATCAAATTTTGAAATTGCACACACATAATTTTGACCTGCAAAGGGTCGCATAGGTAAAATAAGCACAGACTACACTTTAAAGAAAGACTAAGGATTAGTTCTGAATCATTTCTATTACCATCTTTTTGTCACTCCTACCCTTACACAAACCAGATGTTGCCCAAATAAACACTAATGCTGGTGGCAAATAGAAACTGGGCATACAAATGCCTTCCTAGTTTTCCGAGAAGAAATGACCGTTAATCCCAGACATGATAAAAACAGGGAGAAGTTAAACAGCTTCTAATCACTGCTTAATAAAAGTCACATATTCTTATCTTACTGTCTTTTTTACTCTCTTGGATTTATGTGAGACAGTTTATTTTATTTACTGCTAAAAATCAGTTGGAAATTAAGTGGAGGTTGGCCGGAGTCTTGGTTCCTTCTCTTATTAGTGTTACAATTATGCAAACTATTTAATTGTGAGTCTTAATAACTTTCATCTATAAATCTGAAATATTTATTTAGTTCACAGGATGATAGTGATGATTTAATAACTAAAACAACAACAAAAACTGAGTATTTGGTGGAGACAGTACTCAATTACTAATTCCTATTATTATTGTACTTCAAGAATAGCTCAAGCTTTAACTAATGGTTGTCAGTTAAGAAGCTAGTGATACATTTTTCTAAATTAGTAGTAAACTTGACTGCCAAACATCAACACAGAAGTTTTTTGTGATAATCTTTTTTTGTTTTTGTTTTTTGCAATTTAATGGTATTTGAAGAACATGGAAAATTGTCTTTGGAAACCATGTGGAGATGAAATAAGAAGCACATGCAGGAGAATGACTCTCATTGCACTGCAGTGCTCAAGGTATCGCAGATTCTCCAGCCCTCGGTGGTTAACACTGATAATTTAGGTACTTCTGTTTAATTAGTGTAAAGCAATTTCATTGTGTACTGGTATCAACCTAAGAAAAGGACTCAAAATGCCTATTCCACTGCACCTTGGTTTTCGCCAGTTTCTGTCACAAGTCCAGTGATACAGAACACTCTAACACAAGTCATATGAAGCAAGTTTATTACTGACAGTCAACAAGGTATGACAGAACCTAGAATTCTGGCAAGCGTCCCTCAGGTTTAGGAAAGGTGGCCAGAAAGGATGGAATCTTGTTGATAAAGGATGTCCAGTACTAGTAGGAATAGAAGCAGAACCCAAGCTGCTCCAGTAAGTTCTTTTTATCTTGGGGTGTTGTGGCATTCCCAGTATATGCTACAGTTATTCTTGAGTACTACAAGCAAAAAACATGAGAAGAATTGCCTTAGTCCAAGAGTACCCAAATAACTCTCCTGCAATTAGCATATGATGTTTGGCCATTCATATTTCCATCCTTCTCTATCTTCAGTGTTCTTTTCCCTTGTTTATCAGCCCACAGTTTCATTTCTATTAATTCATTCAATCCACTCTCTAATATTTTATTAACATTTCATCTGCAATTCTTGGGCTTCTTAAATATAGTTCAGTTATTTTTGCACTTCTTAAAATGTTAAACCATTAAATCTTCAAAACTCTTTAAAGTTGTGATTAACTGTAATAACTTAGAAATATATACTCTTATAAACACTTTCATGCCACACATTAAGTTCAAATTAGACAGCACTCATTTATCCCCATTTAAGATTTTTTTAAAGGATATAAATAAATCCTTAGAAACATAGACAATTATTATTAACAGTTTCAACCTACTTGCACTATAGTAGAATGTTTTGTTGCTGCTCTTCTTGGTTCATTTAACAGGCATCTTTGTTATATAGTTATCAGATACTTATCCATTCACTGATCACATGAAAGTCACAGCCAGCTAATTACTGAGGAAACAACAAAATTTAGAAAAAGAGGAGAAATAAAGTTTCTTTAAGAGTATTTCTGCTAGTAAGAATTTTTTTCTTTCAACAAACTTAAGGATGAGCTCCTTTTCTAATTTTCTATCCCTTGACTCTGGGGTTGAAAATTGCCATCCCCAGGACGATTCCTCTGTAAAATAATGAAGTAGATAAAATTTGTCCTTGGTGTTTCCTCTCACACTTAGTCCTCTGTCATCATCTCCAACCTACATGTCCCGATGCCCGTGTCCTAGGTTCTTCAATTTTTTGTGGTCAAGCCATATGTATTTCAGAATCAGCACTTCCTTTTACCTCACAATCCTCAAAACATAACTACTAGTGCTTATTCACGAAGATCTCCAAATTCCCTAAGGCAATATTAAGCGACTTCAGTAAAGAAATATTAGTGAACTTTTTTACAATGGCAAGAAAGCCAATTCAGCTGGTTTCTCTGAAGGCGTTCTTCTCCATTCCTGTGCTCTGTGAGAGCAAAATTACCTAGTGTAAAATTAGCTGGAAGTTAGCTCATGAAATTGGAAATCCATAGGTGTTCTGTAAGTCTAGGACACACATGTAAGTCAGAGAAAAGGAACAACTGTTTTCTTTCTCAAAGTATGTGTGTTCTGTTTGCCAGTGAACCAGAATTTAAATGATTTTCTGCATATATTTGTTTTAAGGGCCCAGTCCACATGCGTACTCAAATTGCAGATTATCTGACAGTCATCATAAAGCTGGTTGACTCATGTAATTTCAATGAGCTGATTTTCTTTGAAGTGTATGATAGCTTCTGCACCAAGTGATGTCTAAGTAATATCAATATTTCAGTATGTCAAACAGTGGAAAGCTTAGCAGTGGTCTGAATAGAGGAAAGAGCAGGAGAATTGAGTTACCATATATCAGACAATTTCAGGAATTAGTTGTTATCTTCAGTCACATTCTATTTACTTCATAAATTGAAGCAATTTTCTATTAGCCATAGTAGAGTATTAAAATCACAGTGAAAAATATTAATGAAATAATAGATTGTTTTTCATATCAAATTTTGAAGTAAACAGTTCAATTGACTGGGAATCTACCCTGAGGAACTCAAATCACTCTATGAAAAAGATACCTGCACATACATGTTTATTGCAGCATTGTTCACAATAGTAAAACATGCAACCAACTGTGCTGCCCATCGGAAGAGGATGGGCTAAAAAAATGCGGTACATATACACAATGGAATATTATGCAGCCATAAAGAAGGACAAAATTATGAACTTCACAGCAACTTGTATGGACTTAGAGTCTACAATACTGAGTGATCTATCACAGAAACAAAGAACTGAGTATCACATTTTCTCACTCATAAGTGGACCTTGAGCAATTATCGAAACACTATTAAGAAAAGGATTGACTTAGTGGGAAACTGCCAGGGGAATGGGGGGTAGAATTGGCAGTAGCAGGAAACTTTCAGGGGAGCGGGGGACACACCTCATCAACAAGGGTACCTGCATAATAAACATTTGTATACCTAA
>CAUYQG010217028.1:0-43871 GCA_963574415.1 Tarsius wallacei | reverse complement strand
TTTTTTTTTTTGAGTTGGAGTCTCACTCCGTTGCCCAGACTGGAGTGCAGTGGCCGCTCCCGGTCACCGCAGCCTCGACCTGCTGGGCTCCGGCGATCCTTCCGCCTCAGCCTTCCAAGTAGCTGGAACTACAGGCACCCGCTACCACACCTGGCTCATTTTTTGATTTACTGTAGAGATGAGGTCTCACCTAGTTGCCCAGGCGGGTCTGGAACCCACGGGCTCAGGCAATCCACTCCCCTCAGCCTCCCAAGACGTGGGATTACAGGCTGAGCCACCGAGCCCGGCTGGTTTTTTTTTTTTGGTTTTTTTTTTTTTGAGTTCGAGTCTCACTCTGTCGCCCAGACTGGAGAACAGTGGCACACTGCTCACGGCCACCCCAGCATCAACCTGCTGGGCTCAGGCCATCCTTCCGCCTCAGCCTTCCTGGTAGCTGGAACTACAGGCATGTTCCATCATACCCAGCTAATTCTTCTTGATTTATTGTAGAGAAGAGGTCTTGCCAAGTTGCCCAGGCTGTTCTCGAACCCATGGGCTCAGGCAATCCCCTCACCTTAGCCTCCCAAAGTGCTGGGATTACAGGCTTGAGTCACCACGCCCGGCCTACATGTCTCCATTTTCTAGATAAGAAAATAAAGGCCCAAAGAGATTCTGTAGCCTGTCTGTCTCAGTTCTACTGCTGTATAACAAACAACCCCAAAGCCTAATGGCTTAAAGCAATAATTGATTATCTCTCACAATTTGGTGGATTCTAGACCGTTCTTCTGATGGTCTCACTTGAGTCGCTTAGATGCCCCTCACACGACTATGCCTTGCAGGGGACAGCCACAAGATGGGGTGCTGCTAGGATGCCAGAAGGCTGGACCTGGCTCTCTTTCTATGTAGTGATAGGGCCTCTTCCTCTCCAGCAGGAAAGCCAGACTCCTCACACGGTGGCTCAAGGCTACAGAGAAGAGGAAGCAGAAGCTGCCAGGCCTCCTACAGTCTAGGTCCAGAGCTGGCCCAGCAGCATGTCCACTGGACTCTATGGGTCAAAGTCAGTCACAAAACCAGCCTGGCTGCAACACCACCTCTCAAAAAAGAGAGTAACCAGGAACTTGCCGCCATCTTTAATCTACCTTCTTCCCTAAGGTCACACAAAGGCAACAGAGGTGGAATTTTTGGCCGGCCATGGTGCCTCTGGATCTGTGGGGTGTGGGACAATGATTATGCTGCGATGATGACTCAAAGCTGTCACGGAGTTATGGGGTGGGTGGAGGTTCACAAGGCAAGGACAAGGACAACAGACAGCTAGGGAGGAGGCTATTGAGTGAATTCCCACATTGACTTGGGTAGGTGAATTAAGCATTCTTCATCTGAGCTTGGGTTTCAGGGCAGACTCAGATTTCCGGAGGAGATTGTAGGGTCAACAGAACATTGCACAAGCATTTTGAGCAAATAAAAATTCCAGTTTCGGCCGGGCTCGGTGGCTCAGCCTGTAATCCCGCGCTTTGGGAGGCTGAGGTGAGTGGATTGCCTGAGCCCGCAGGTTCGGGACCTGCCTGGGCAGCTTGGTGAGACCTCATCTCTACAATAAATCAAAAAAATTAGCCGGGTGTGGTAGCGCACGCCTGTAGTACCATCTACATGGAAGACTGAGGCGGAAAGATCGCTGGAGCCCAGCAGGTCGAGGCTGCGGTGGCCAGGAGTGGCCACTGCACTCCAGTCTGGGTGACAGAGTGAGATTCCAACTCAAAAAAAAAAAAAATGTCCAGTTTCCATCTCCATTTGGGGAACCATTAATGGTAGAAAGACATGCATGGGTGCCTGATCCTATTCTGTGGACCCCAAAACACCGAACATATGCTGTAGTCACATTCATCCGCCTGTACCTTCAGGGAAATCCTTTCTTCTCCACCTTCAGTGCATTCATGTATTCATTCATTCATTCCTGCAACAAATTATTACTGAGAACCTACTGAGTTAAACACTGTGCTGAAGACCCAGGGTTTTGGGTTTTTTTTTTTTTTAAGGAAACAAGAAATCCTTACCTTCCTGGAGCTCATGATGTTTAGTGAGAGTGATGGGTAACACCCAAAACAAGCAAATCAATAAAAAGTATCTTCTGCGGTGATTCAAACGGAGTTGGAGAGTGGGTGTTGCAGTGGGGGGAGATTTTCTTTAAAATAGAGTCATCAGAGGAGGCCTCATGGAGAAGGTGGCATTGAGTAAAGACCAAAGAAAGGAAGGGAAAAGGGCTTTCCTGGCACAGGGAAGAGCAGGGCAAATACCTAGAGCTGAAGGGATCATTGGAATCATTCATTCAATGGTACTGATTGCACACCAGCTATTCCACAGCATGGTACTCAGCTCTGGGTGTTCAAAGATGCGTAGGTCTCTACCCTCAAGGAGCTGACTTTCCAGAAAGGGAGACAGGCAGACAAAAACTCCGCCATGGCATTAAAAAACGTGATAATGGGTCTAAGCGGTGTCTCGGCAGGCAAGCTGCTCAGCTTAGCTGAAAATGTCTGTTCTCAGTCCATCTGTTGACAGATCAGAGAGACAAGGGTTGTGTTTTGTACTTGAAATAGAATCTGCCCGTATCCTCGAGTATTACAGAATCATAATTTTTATTAAATGCAAATTTTATTATTGCACTTTAAAGCAAAAGTGCCGGGTAAACTGCATAATATAATCACCATATGACGATCACTTTGAATTAGTATTGCAGATACTTCTAACTACTTAATTATTTATTTTTAAAATATATTCCAATATTTTAATTATGTTCAGTTAAGTGTACTTGAATATTTGCGGCACGCTGCATTATTTATATTAGAGAAAAAGCAGCCTAAATCAACTTGCTCTGGCATTCCATAATTTGTGCCTGCACATCTCTAAAATAGATTTATATATAGCTATCAAATGGTTATTCTGGATATGCTATGATTTTAAATTTTTATCTGAACTTTATTTTAATGTACCACAAAAATAAAATTTATTGGTTTCTTTATACCAGTACGGGTCTTATCTGATTATTCATATTCAATATTTGCAGAATACTAACTAGAGTTACACACTCTTCAATTAAATGCAAATATGTAAATTTCATGACATTCCTCCTAACCCCCCACTCCACCCCGCCCCACCCCACCCCTGCCTCATTCCTGGAAATAGTCTAAATTTGGATGCATCAAATTCTCCAGCCGCCCAAGAGTAAAGAGTAAGGAAAACTGCATCAGCTTCGAACAACGCCATTCCAACAGGGAGAAAAAAGAAATTAGTGACCCCAAGGGAAGCGACTGTCCCACCAAGAAGCATGGCATATCACTGCTTGCAAGAAGAATCTAGATAGAGAAGCTTACACAGATGTGGGCTCTACCATAACCGACTGAAAAATAATTCAGGCTGCTCTGTTCTTTGGTATCTGTCCAATGTCTTTCCTGGTTTCTAAATTCATTTAAAAGTCATTACTATACAGAGGATAAAAAATATTAAAGTTACAGTATTTTGATAACCCTCTTTATGTCATACAAATCCAAGAGACAGACGCCCACTAAAGAGATTACAGCTTGAATACTTAATCCCAATTTGGATGTTTTTAGACAAGGCAAACCTGGCCTCAAATACGATGTGCACAATTTAGCTAAGAATAAAATATTAATGCACACACATGGCTATAAATATCGCCAGGGAATCTGGCAGGTGGAAGCCACCCTGTAGCCCCTCTGCACATTTCTCTCTCAAATCAAAGGCTAGGTGAATAATGAACATACCCATTTCCAGGTCGAAAGTCCAGATGAATCGTGACAGACCATCTCAAAACCTGGGAAGGGAGGGTTGCTTACAATAACAGTCATTTCGGGAAATTGGGCTGGGTCCGCAGTTTTATTCAGACAGGGCCTGGCCTCCCAACCTCTCCTGCTTTCCTTGGACTTTCTCTTTGTAAAAGAACCAGTCTCTTCTTAATGCTCAGGGCAATGTAGCAGAGCGTTTCAAGCATGGGCTCAGGAGTCAGATTGCCTGGGTTCAAATCTCTCCCCCAACACCTGTTAGCTGGGCTACTTTGGGTAAATTGCTTGACCTCTCTGTGCCTCGGTTTCCTTATGTGTTCATTTGACACATCATAGTAGCCATAGGACTAAATCACACAATCATAATTAATAATCACAATATCATAAAGTCATTATGATAATCGAAAAGCACTTGGAACAAACAAACCAGTCTATGAGAATAAGATTTAGCTAGTATTACAGAGGTTACTGCTAGAAAACCAAGTCCAAGGCTTCTGGCACTGCTCCGTAGAGTGGGAGTCTGGGGGTGGAGGGCAGGTTACCATCCCTCTCCTGCTCCACCCCTTCATGCCCCCTCATCTCCATCATTTTCCTTGTCCTTGCTTTTTTCTTCAATCTGTTCAAAATATGCACGTTCAGTGAGTGTTGCTGGGTGAATGAACTCCGCGGCTGCTGATGCCTAAGTATACCTCCGGCTGGGAAAGTCACCAGATCCATGAGGGATGGCACATGAGGGCAATGCTCAGGGCTACTCCTAGTGCCAGCCTTGTATATATATGGTGGATAAAATCTTGCTGGATAAAATACAAAAGAAGAATGGAAGAAACAGGAGGGAGGGAAGGAGGGAGGGAGGAAGGGAGGGGGGAAGAGAGGGAGGGAGAGAGAGAGGAAGAGGGAGGGAGAGAGGGACGGAGGGAGGGAGGGAGGGAGAGAAGGAAGGAGGCAGGGAGCCTTCTGCCATTGGGGAAGCTGGAAACTGTAACCACAGTATTGTGATCGGCTACTTGGGAGGATGAGGCGGAAGGATCGCCGGAGCCCAGCAGGTCGACACTGGCACTTTAATAAAGATGGCACTTTAATAAAGCACATTGGTCTCAGAAGGGGAGAGGGGAAGGGATGGAGGGACAAAGGGTCACCTGTCAGCTGCAGTGTACACAGGTGGGGGTGGTGGGTGCACTTAGAGGCCGGACTTCTTCGCCACTACAAAAGGCAACCATGTAACCAGGGACTATTTGTACCCCCTAAAGCTATTGAAATGAAGAAAAGAGACATAAAAATTTCAAAAGAAAAGACTTAAGAGATAAGATAACAATAAAAGAAAATAACATACCATCCTTTCTTGAACTCACAATCAAGACCTATTTGCATTTTATACTGAATATGGTAATAAAATTATAAATTTCACATTTAAAAATGTCTTGTTATAGGAACTTTGCCATAATAAACACTTCTTCTCGTCCATAAGTGGAAGTAAAAGCCTCACAAGAACTACAAATGCCAGTTAAATAACTCCCAAGGGTTTTGCTTCTTTCTCTGAAAACGTCAATAATTTCATCAAAAATTGGTCCTATTAAAATATCACAGTTTTATCTTCACAAGAGTAAAATTCCTCCTCCCCACCTTGAATTTCTCATCTGACTCTGACAGTGGCCCATCCAGGCATGGAAACTTGAAGACATGACTGGCTCTTTTCTCTCTCCCCACAATGAGGGACTGGAACCATCCATCACCCAACAAAAAGCCAAGATACCTAAGTTCTCACCCCATCTCTCTTCTTCCCTGAACTCTTTGACAAGTTTCCTTAATTATAAAACAGAAAAATCCCTGCCTTGAAGGTTGTTATAAAGATTAGGTAAGGAAGGAATATATTGGTGACTCGGTGGGTATACAGTAAATGTTAATATCAACGTCATTATCATCATTAGTATTATCAATAAGCAGAGAGGTGATTCTGGACATGTCATTTAACTTCACTTGATCTCAGCTTCCTTATCCATAAAGCCAGAGTTCTGACAAGATTCTCCCTAAAGTCATTTCTGTCTATAAAATCGATACATTTCTGAAGAGCTTATGTTTTGATAAAGCACTTTTGTGCGCATTCACTCATTCTTCAGTACTCTGTGGGGATAGGTGGTATTGTTTCCCATTTAAAAGTTAGAAAATGGAAACTAAAAATAGGAAAATGGTCCAAAATCATGTTTGTCAATCAGTAGAAAAGTGAGGACTTGAACCCTGGTTTTCTGACACCAAAACCTTGTTATTTCCCTGCACAGGGTTGATTCCCTTCACCAAGCTGCACGCGACCACCCCATCCTTCCTATTCCTAGTGCCACCGTCACCGGTCAAACCCTCATTCAGCCAGCCACTTATCTGCTCATTCAGCAATCATTTATTGAGTACCAGGTACTCAGATATATACTGTGAATACAATGGCAAACAAAAAAAAAAAGTATTTCTTCCCTCATGGGGACATTAATTAGATAAACACGGAAATAAATGTTACATTAAAACCATGATGATGAGATGCATGCCGGCCTCAACATATATAGTAACAGATTTGGGGCTAAATTAGAGAAGTCAGTGAATGTTTTCCCGAGAAATGACTATCACGTGAGTTTGCAAGGATGAAGGTAGTAAGGAGAGCCTGCCAGAAAGAACAGGATACACAAAGGCCTCGAGTGGGACAGGGGCGTGGCACATCTGGAAAACTCAGAGAAGGTCACTACAGGTGAACCTACCAGAGTAACAAGGAAGGTGATTCAAATGACTCTAAGGAGGCGGACTCAGGCCGGGTCACACAAGGCCACATCAGGCTGTTCTGTCTTTATCTTAAGAGCAGTGAGAAGTGGAAGGTGACGTGATCCGATTTCAATTTTGCCAAGATTGTTCCAACTGCAGTGTCTGAAAGGCGGATCGGGGTAGGGCAAGGGTGGATGCAAACGGCCTGCTTAGAAAGCCACTGTAGTTTCCAGGTGAGAGACCAGCGAAGCTAGGTTGGTAGACATGAAGAGAATTTGATGCATCCTGAAGGTATACGATGGGCTAAACCAACAGGTGACAGTCATGGATGAGATGGGGGCTCACTTGTCATTTGCTCAGCTGTTCTTCCTTCATCTGCTCTTCCTTGTGTCATTGCTATACAGTTTTTTTTTTTTTTTGAGTTGGAGTCTCACTCTGTCACCCAGGCTGGAGTGCCGAGGCACACTCATGGCCACCGCAGCCTCAACCTGCTGGGCTTAGGCGATCCTTCTGTCTCAGCCTTCCAAGTAGCTGGAACTACAAGCACGCACCACCACACCTGCTAATTTTTTGATTTATTGTAGAGACGAGGTCTTGCTGTATTGCCCAGGCTGGTCTCGAACCCCTGGACTCAGGCAATCCTCTCACCTTGGACTCCCAAAGTGCTGGGATTACAGGCTTGAGCCACTGCACCCGGCCAACTGCAACACAATTTATCTTTCAATATTGTTTTTCCTCCAAATAATGCCCATTGCATATTTTTTCTTTTGAGTTGAGATCTTACTCTATCGCCCAGGCTAGAGTGCAGTGGCACAATCACAGCTCACCACAGTCTCAAACTCCAGGGTTCAAGCGATCCTCCTGCCTCAGCCTCCCAAAGTGCTGAGATTAAAGGTGTGAGCCACCATGCCTGGCCCACTGCATATTTTTCACATATTTTTTTAACTACCTAGAATTCACTCCTCTCCATTCTCCATATATACAACATACATCCATCTTTCAATACTAAGTCTCTTCCCATTCATTAAACAATCATCAAATGTTTACTGAGTGCCTACTGTACTCTACACATTGTTTTAGGTGATGGGGATACAGGAGTGAGTAAAAATATTCCCTGACCTCATGGAACTTGATTCTAGATACTCTTCTGAACACATGGAAAGTTTATAGATCATATCTCACAAGTTGGTATTGTCTCTGTATTATTTTAATTTTTCTTACCTTCTCGGGTAAAACTGAACCTTCTGGAAAGCAGAGGCCAATGTGTTAACTACCTTCCAAATTTCCTCCTCCACCATCCACAACATACAAAGAACTTAAATGACTTGAAAAGATCCATGATTGTATTCTAGAAAACTCGCATTTGTATAATTACAAAGTGCTTTCACATTCATTATATCACTAGGACGATCTCTAAATTTTAAAGCACGATTAGAAATGTGTTGTTGCTATTATTAATGTTACATTATAGAACGTTGTATTTGTATAAAGTGCTTTCACATTCATTATATCACTAGGACAATCTCTAAATTTTAAAGCACTATTAGAAATGTGTTGTTGCTATTGTTAGTGCTATATTAATGTTGTTGTTACTATTATTGGCTCACAATGCCTACTAACTGGACACCAAATCTATTCCCAGTCCTATTTCTGGCAAGTTGTAAATAATTATTTTTATAATGGAGAATTATGTGTCAGATAATATTACTTTGGTAGAAAATCCAGCTCCTATCCTTGAAGAACAATGGACATTCGCTGATAGCAATATCAAATAACAGACATCAAAGGCATATAAATCCTCATTTACTGCTCTGGCAGGTTACATACAGCAAGGCTACATTCCAGAGGAAAACCTCCCACTAGATGGTTCCATCTCACCTTTCGTGATAGCCCTTCTATTTATGAAAGTGCCGTTTTCACTAGTTGGGAGATTGTCCAGACATCTCCAAACACACTGAGGTTTTGATGCCACAGACTCAGCAGGCTTGGTGATAACCTCTCTGCAATTGCTAACCTAACCTCAGTTCCCCAACCTCCAGAGATTAAGGATTAAGACAGCCACCTTTTACACAGATTACACCTTGTGGAAGTCCATGGAATAACAGATTTGGAAAGAAAATGGAAATGTAATTTGTTGTCAAAGACAAATTGTTTTCCCTTTAGGAATGAGTTGGGATTCAGTGTGTCAATAGAGTCTTTGCAATTTCTTGCATCACAACCAATATCTGACCTGATGGAAGGCTTCCCATGAATCTTTAAGTGGGAACTTTAAGAAAAAGTTATAAGAATATCAGACACCCACAGTTATCACACTTTGTATAAAATAACTAAGCAATACAGGCCTTATGTAGCATATTACTTCTTATTTTTTTAGAAAAATATCAAGTGATCATCAAAGACTTAAAGACCAACACAAAGAACCACATTAAAAAGTATAAGGACCTTCAAAAGCCTATGTAAATTAATTTAAGAAGCACATGGTGTTTTTCTTGTTTGTTTTGAGTTGGAGTCTCACTCTGTCGCCCAGGCTAGAGTGCAGTGGCACGCTCGCGGCCACTGCAGCCTCGACCTGCTGGACTTAGGCGATCCTTCCGCCTCAGTCTTCCAAGTAGCTAGAACTACAAATGCATGCCACCACACCCGGCTGATTTTTGTGATTTATTGTACAGACAAGGTCTCACCAAGTTGCCCGGGCTGGTCTCGAACCCCCAAGCTCAGGTAATCCTCTCACCTTGGCCTCCCAAAGTGCTGGGATTACAGACTGAGCCACGATACCCAGTCTACATGTTTTAATAAAATGTATTGTTGCATGTGGTTAAAGAAATCATTGTTTAATATCTATTGTTTTAAACCACTTAACCTCATCTTCAATTTGGCATTTAAATGAAACTCTCCAACAAAACAACCATCAGGGCCACATTTGGGGAATGTCTACTCTTGCCCTGTTTTCTGGGAATTTCTGCAAGTCCCCCATGTTACAGATGATTGATCCAAAGCTGGACATGTGACCCCAGCTGGACCAGACAGATCTCTACTGGACACTTAGAGTTGGAAACGGGTGAGCATTTATCAGATTCTCTAGGTGCCTGAACATATAACATAGTTTCTTCATGTTTCTGAAAAGCAGACAAACCCATGAGAAGAGAGAAGGGAGAGAATGAAGGAGAGAGGGAAAGAGAGAGAAAAATAAGGATAAAGAGGCAGATGCATAAATAGGAGCAGATATGAGAAATGAAGACTTTCACCTTTTTTTAGTTTTCGGTTTCACTCTGCTGCTAGATTTGAGCTGCATCCCTACCCTAGGGTTCCATGAGATACCTTGGCATCCTTTAAAGAAATTCCCTCCTTTTTGAATAATCAAGTTCGCTTCAGTGACTTGCCACCAAAGAGCCTTCCCCAAAATACTCTTTCAAAAGGCCAATGCACCCTTGTCTCGAAGACCATTTATTCCACAATCATCTGCCGAACCAGGCACTGAAGACAGACGTGAGCTAGTCACAACCTTGAACTCCACAAACCTCATGTTTTGTTGGGAAGGCAGAGAAATCAACTTGAAAAAATACGCGATGTAGGCAAATTCACCATGTAGGTAGTAGATATGATGGTGAAGGCCCACGTTACAAAGCAAGGGTGGTGGACCTCACCTGGGCAGTCAGGGAAGCCCACTCAGAGAAGATGGCGCTGGCAGGCCATCTTGGAAGACGGCTAGTGCAGACAAGGGGGAAGGCTTGTCCCACAGCACAAGCCCACACAGAGAGGAGATGGATGAAGCAACCTGGTGTGTCTAGGGAGCTATCAAGAGCTCCGTGAGGTCATGCACCTGGTTCAGTGAGGACACAAAGAGATGGCACAAAGTAGAGAGACGCAGACAGGCAGCGTGGCATGCAATGTGATGCATGTTAGGCTCAAGGCTCGCCTCCTTAGGGAAAAAACTCAGAGCCTTTGTTACCCCTCCTTTGCCCTCTCACTTCCACGAGGATACGGAGGTGGCATTTACCTCACTTTTCAGATAAGAAAAATGAGTCACTTGACAGAATTACGGGACTTGCTTCTGAGATCATCTGGGAACTCAGGACTTCGAGCTCCAAAGCACAGTGAACTCTGTCTGTTCTTGCTCACAGTCATAGAAAGGTTCAAAAGAGGATGTAGCCAGGCATGGTGTCCCACGCCTGTAATCCCAGCACTTTAAGAGGCAGAGGTAAGAGGATTGCCTGAGCTCAGGAGTTCGAGTCCAGCCTTGGCAACTTGGCGAGATCTCATCTCAACAATATATCAAAAACTTAGCCAGGCGTGGTGGCGTATGCCTGTAGTTCCAGCTATTTGGAAGGCTGAAGTGGAAGGATCGCCTGAGTCCAGCAGATTGAGGCTGCGGTGGCCGTGAGCGTGTCATTGCACTCCAGCCTGGGCAACAGAGTGAGACTCATACTCAAAATAAATAAATTAACAAACAAACAAACAAATACATACATAAAAATAAAAAGGATGTAACATGAAAAAGTAAATCCCAAAACTCTGGAGTCTGGGGAAGTAATGGGATAGAAATTAAAAATTGGGTTTCTTGCCGGGCTCGGTGGCTCAGCCTGTAATCCCGCGCCTTTGGGAAGCTGAGGTGAGTGGATTGCCTGAGCCCGTGGGTTTGAGACCCACCTGGGCAACTTGACGAGACCTTATCTCTACAATAAATCAAAAAAATTAGCCAGGCGTGGTAGCGCGCACCTGTAGTTCCAGCGACTTGGAAGGCTGAGGCGGAAGGATCGCCAGAGCCCAGCAGGTCGAGGCTGCGGTGGCCGGGAGCAGCCACTGCACTCCTGTCTGGGCGACGGAGTGAGACTCCAACTCAAAAAAAAAATAAAAATAAAATGGGTTTCCTGAATATAGGCACAAAATTACATCAGGATATATCTCAATAGAAGTCCCTTTTTGGTCATTTTAAAAAATGCGTTTTTGGCCAGGTGCAGTGGCTCACGCCTATAATCCCAGCACTTTGGGAGGCCTATGTGAGAGGATTGCCTGAGCTCATGGGTTCGAAACCATTCTGGACAACTTGACGAGACCTCATCTCTACAATAAAAAATTAGCTGGGCACGGTGGCGCGTGCCTGTAGTTCCAGCCACTTGGAAGGCTGAGGTGGAAGGATCTCCAGAGCCCAGCAGGTTAAGGCTATGGTGACTGTGAGCATGCCACTGCACTCCAGCCTGGGCAACAGAGTGAGGCTCCAACTAAAAAAAAAAAAATTGCGTTTTCACAATATGTGTTGGAAGACTAAAGAAAAATGGGAACTATTTTGAGAAGAGGATTAAATATAATGAAGAGAGCCCCAAACTATCACAGGCTGAAACACAGGAAGAAAGAAGTCAAGGACAAATTCAAACAGAAATGCAGACAATATGAAAATTCAGGACAAGAAAGTACTGAGTTTTAAAGGAAGCATGACATTAGGATTAAATGAGATAGACCCAGACACCCAAAGCAAGGTGAGAAAATAAAACTAACTCTCCTAGTTCCTAGTTCAACTTTCTGCTCAAAGTTTTAGCGAAAAAGACCCTCAGGAGTAAGAGTTTTCATTCTTAACTATCCTAAAACAGTGATTGATAGCTGCTTGTCTCATTCTAGTGAACCAGATGGTCCAAGCTAGTCTTTTACTTGAAGAATTTCGTGACGTTCAAACAAACGTTGCCACCACACAGAAGTTTAATAAAGTCAGAAGGAACCACCAGTACTTTCTCTTAGGCTGTCTGAAGAACTCTAATCCAATCGCTCTGGCGGGCTGGCCTTGGTGCCTGACCTGCTGTCTTTTTATGTTGGTCCTTGATTGCAAAACAGCTCCAGCTGTTGAAGAACGTATTAACTTTTTCCCATTAGAACCGTGCAAGGGAAACAATGGGTTCCTCCGGGCCTGCTCAGTCACTGATCAACTAAATCCAACCTTATAAAGGTGTTCTGCGCCCAGGAACCCTCAGGATGATTTCTGAAACCCACCAGCCAAGACAGTTCCCTCCTCCCAAAACCCTCTTGCACTTTAATGCGCAGGTGAATCGCCTGGGGAATTGTGTTAAAATACAGATTCTGATCCGTAGGTCTGGGCTGGGGCCTGAGACTCTGCATTTCTAACGAGTGTTGCCCCCCGCAACCTCCCGTGATCTTGGTGCTGTGGGCCAGACTTTGCATCGTCTCAGAGGGTTGCCAGAGACGGGTATCTGAGTACTCCCTAAAGAGACTTGAAATGTGCGTCTGGTGAAGACAGGTGAGGCCAACGCTGAAATGACCGTAAGACCCAGGAACTTCTGTAAAGCCTTCCTATCAGCTGCTGCTACACGATCCCCAAAACAGTGACTTTCACAACCTGCCAGCTGGAGGTTGAGATAATCACAGGACTTCAGACATGGACTCCCTTGCCAGGGCAGATAATCATACCAAAAAGGGGAAGACAACCAGAAGGCATTCAAATCTCTGGGCAAACATGACTTGCAGTTTATTATCATATGAGAAGACCAAGTAGCAGCAGCATTGTGATTTTTTTTTTCAGGATACAGAAAAATCGATAGCATCAGAGCTGAGCTATCTCCTGCTAGCTACCCCCGCCCCCCAATGCAGTCCCATCCTCTGCAGACCTGCAGGGCCTTCCTCATCTTCTTCTATCGAGGGGTCATGTGTGGTTGCCCAAGTCAGATAGAAAGATTGCAAAAGAAGCGTGAGAGGGAATGGACCCCCTGCACCACAAGAATAACGTCTGGAACAACGGACAGCTATCCCAGAGACAGCACTGCACCTGGTGGCCTTCCACTCCTGTTTGGGTCACAGTAATGGGGACGGAGAAGCAGATTCTAGGGGAGCGCCTGGGATCCTGAGGCCACAGCCTTCCAGCCTTCAGTGATGGCCCTTCTCCCGTCAGCAACCTGGAGACCTCGTTCTTACCAGGAAAGGTGTCCCGGCTCATATCATTAAGAGGCCTTGGCTGGCTTTAGGCAATCGCTCAGATTTTTCATTTTTTTATTTTTACCTTATTACCAATCTGCCTTTCTTAGCAAAGGTCATGAAATGGACAGGGGACGTCTCATCTTCCTTATAATCCACTGTTTGAAACATTTCAATTAAGCTTCAGATCAGGCCCCAGAACTGAGGCTGTTTTAACGAGGGGAAGTAATGACCTTCTGTTGCAGGTGGTTTCTGGCACACCATCAGTTTTAATTCTTCTTGATCTTTCTGCACCCTTTGATAGCCAGGATCAAGGGTTCTCTTTATATGCTTCAAGCACATTGGAGGACTTTTAGGGACTGCACTGACATGGTTTTCATCCCTGCAGTCTCGGCCGAGCTGGTTGTCACCTGCGAGTTCTCCACGCTTGTTGAATTTACCAAAGATTAAAAGACAGCTGAAAAGACAGGGCCCATGTGCTAAACTGCGAGTATCTGCATGTGTTCCCAAAGCTAGTGCACATCAGGAGGATTCTGCCGAGACAGTGCGATAACCCCTTTGATGCGCGCTCCCCGGGAGGAAGGAAGCCTCGCGGGAGGACGCGGAACAGCCGCGTGGGCTCGGGGGGCTTAATGGGGCGCACACTGGGGTGGGCTCGCGTGTGTGCGGCTGGAACCGAGACTTCTGAAAGTTGCACTGGTTTCAAATCGGAGGGTTCTGGCTCTTGCGGAATTTCATTTCCTTATCCGAGACGTGGATATTTTAAGGAAAGTAAGCCTTTTGAAAAAGATTTATCGCATGTCTCATCCTGGATAAAGGACAGGAAGGACAGATAAAATGCCTCCTTTTCCTTCCAGGGTGGAAGAATTTCATTTATTTGACTTACTCTTGAACAATTCTTGAACCCTACTGTGTGCCAGGCTCACCGTGAGGCTGTCCCTGGGGAGAGGGCAATGCATAAGACAAATGCCCTCTGATGCCAGCAGTTTATCATCTATTCTGAAGGACTCGCGTATTTTTTAATTATGCAGATGATCGTTTAAAGTGAAACCTGCATGCACTGTTCAGGAGAGGTTCGGCTTCCTACGTGAATGTGTGTGGAGAGAACCAGGGTGGGAACAGTCATGTTCTGGGGCGTGCTTCTGGGGGTGAGGCAAGGCTTGGGAAAAAAAAAACGAAAGGCATCCTCCATAAGAAAAGGCTCTCGGCCAGATGCAGTGTCTCAAACCTGTCATCCCAGCACTATGGGAGGTCAAGGCAAGAGAACTGCCTGAGCCCAGGGGTTGGAGACCCGCCTGGGCAACTTGGGTGAGACCTCATCTCTACAATAAATCAAATAAATTAGCCAGGCGTGGTGGCGCGTGCCTGTAGTTCTGGCTGCTTAGAAGGCTGAAGTGAAAGGATCTCCAGAGCCCAGTAGGTCGAGGCTCTGGTGCCTGGGTGACAGAGTGAGATGCGGACTTAAAAAAAAAAAAAAAAGAAGAGACTCTTGGCAGGTGTGTGTGATGTGGATGTCTTTGACACACAGCTTCATAAACTGTCAACATACTGGGAGAATACACAGTTAAGTATGCATATATTTTTGTGTCTCCCTCCACCCCCACCCAAGGTAGACCAGCCTAGTGGCTGAAAGCTCAAACTCAAGCTAGAGCACCTGGCTTCACTCTGAACTTGGTCACTCACTCACTGTGCAATCTTGGACGAGCTACTTAGCCTCTGCACGCCTCCGTTTCCTCCACCGTAGAGTGGGACTAATGGGAACACTGACCTCAGGGGGCTTTTCTGAGGATTAAATGAATTAACCAGTATTAAGTGCTTACAACTGTGCATGTGAGTGTTTGCTACCATGAGGAAGGTCAAATACACTCTTTCTGGTCCTGTTGGGAGCCAGGATCCTTCTTTACCTTCCAAGCGGCGCCCTTTGCCTCCGCTTGCCAGCAGTGGCCAGCCTCACCTGCGTTCGGTTTAAAACAGAGCCTTTCCCTGGCGGGGACACTGGTCCTGATGCAGATCTGCTGCCTGTTTCCAGCATGTTCCCATCTTCTGAGGACAGTCCTCCCGCCAGGACGCTAGAAATGGATCATTTGAAAGGAACGACTCCCAGTGCCTTTCCACGCCTTAAGCTGCTCTCACTTGCAACCAGACGGTTTATCAGGAAGGGTATCAGCAAACACCGTGTGCTTTACTGCCATTAGACGGCACCAGCATTGAATTGAAAAAGCCTTAAAAATGGCCATCCATCATTTGATCTACGTGGGCCGTGATCTATATTGATACGGCTCCCGCTACCATCTGAAATGGTTTGTCTTTCATTTTACCCTTTCTATGAGGGTTATTACAGGGCACACCACTTACAACAGACACGGTTATTATGGACAATTGGTTATAGTGGACAAAAACTGATTTCCCAAACCAGACATATTAAATCCAATACATTTCTCATAGGTTATAACCGACAGAACCCTTGGTTTCAGCTGACATTTTCCAGGGGCTTTCATGACATTGCTGTAGAACTCCAAAGGAAAGGAGGGATGGCAGATATCAAAATGAGGCCAGGGAACACCAGAGGTTTCATTTCTGACAAAACAATTATCCAAGGGTGCGACTGTTTTGGAGTTGATCCCCAGAGTGTCCCTGCTCGGGTGGCAGGATGTCTGTCAGCAGTTTCTCTGCACACCCCCACCCCGGCCGTGGGCCCCACGATGCTGGTGGCAACGGTAAGTCAAGGAAACTTGAAGCCTGGCCAACACAGGTCTCCCTTCCCGAGGACAAGCAGGCCAAACTGGTCGTGTCTTGTCCCTGAAGGTCACTGAATCAATGAGCACTTTTTCCCCTCCTCGGTATACTCAAGCCAACAGACCTCTTAAAGGAGTGTTTAAGACTTTTTTTTTTTTTTGAGTTGGAGTCTCACTCCATCACCCAAACTGGAGTGCAGTGGCAGCTCCCAGCCACCACAGCCTCGACCTGCTGGGCTCCAGCGATCCTTCCGCCTCAGCCTTCCAAGGAGCCGGAACTACAGGCGAGCGCTACCACGCCCAGCTAATTTTTTGATTTATTGTAGAGATGAGGTCTCACCAAGTTGCCCAGGCGGGTCTCGAACCCGTGGGCTCAGGCAATCCACTCACCTCGGCCTCCCAAGGCACGGGATTACAGGCTGAGCCACCGAGCCCGGCTAGGAGGGACAGGAAGACAGAAAGACAGACTAAATGACTTCAGGAGACCATGCCTTAAGTCCTCTGTTTCTTCCTAAAGCTGATGTCACAGGAAGTGCCTGGAAACCGCCATCAGATTATTAAATTCCACAACCCGGCACACGCCAGGCAGGAAGTATTCTTTCCTGGGACTCTTTGCTTGTCTCTAGGAGGTCAGGGCTCACAGATCTGCAAAGTTTACTAGCTAGTTGTCAGAATTGGAGGTGAATTCCATTTTGCAAAGTCATCTTTTGCCAAAGCCCTCTCCTATTGTCCCCTTTCTCCCCACCCACCGCCTTTGGGTGGACATGGGAGAAAAGAGGACACAGCCTTGGTCTTAGTCCATTTTGTGTTGCTATAACAGAATACTGAGCAGTTAATAAAGAAAAGAGGTTTATCGGGCTCACAATTGCTAGGCTAGGAATTGCAAACGGTATGGCGATGATATCAGCTCAGCTGCGGGTGAGGACCTCGTGCTGCGTCTTACATGGCGGAAAAGCAGAAGGGGAAGCGGGCACGTGTGAACGCGAGGCAACCTCGCTTCAGAACAGCTAATTGATTCCCCTGAGAACTAACCGAGCATGCCAAGAAAGACATTATTCATCTACACAACCTAATTGCCTCTTGAAAGCATCACCTCCCAACACCATTACGCTGGCAATCAGATTCCAACCTGAGTTTTGGTGGGGACAAACCACATCCAAACCACAACAGTCTTCATAGGTTGAATAGATAAAAATGAGTCGACACCTGGGGCACTCAGAACGTGGACAACTTACACGCCGTGAGCTTCAGAGCCCGTCAAATGCGTGTTTGGGATTTTCCTCTGCCCCTTAAACCATGTCTCGTTTTCTCTTATGAAAAGTTGGATGATGCGTTTTCTCTGATGAAAAGTTGGATTGATGCCTCGTTTTCTCTTATGAAAAGTTGGATGATGGTGCGAGACTCCTTTGAGATACCATAGAGGAAAGGATCTAGAAAGTTCTGGAACAGAGTTGGCCACGTGAGAATTTGGTGCCCCTGCCCTGTGCCCCTGTAGCACTCTCACAGAGTTTTCTAGTTTCTAGACCATTCATTACTCCATGTCAGAACTTACTTGTCTGTCTACATATCCCACTCTCACCAGGAGCTCCTTAAGAACCAGGATTATCTAATTCATCTTAATGTTCCTGGTGCCAGGGACACAATAGGTGCTTGTTAAAGGATCGTTGAATGAACATATAGATGCTTATTTTCTTTCCCTCTTAGGTTCCTTCTTTTGGAGATGGTTAAGATCTTGGCTTCAGGGAAACTGTCTTGAGGATTTTATTTCCAGGGCTTTCAACATAGTGTTTCCCCAAAAAATGAAGCCACTACCTTTCCGTTTTGAATTCTTTCCTCGCATGTTCTATTCTCATTCCCTAGGTCCACTTGGAGAAGGCAGGTCATCTGTATCCTCTGGAGTTTCAGCCCTTATCAAGGTTGAACTCCCCATTGGCCTCTCTCCAGGCCCTGCTTGTCAGGAGTGAGAAACGGGCCTCTGTGAGCACAGTGCAACGTTCCTGAAAGAGCAGGAACCAGGAGGGCAGAGCGCCAGGCCTGACCCCGACAGTGGGACTGCAGCACGTTGACTTAAACCCATCAACCTCAGTTTCCTTACCTGCAGAATGCCCTGTTCTCCCTGCCGAATCTATGGATCCAGTGACAGAAGACACGGGAGACTGATTTGAAAACTACAGAATACAGTACCACGGTTTGAAGACAAAATTATACTTACCCTTTAAGAGTGCGATTTGAATCTTTCACTGCTCAAGTGACTTCTGGACCAAATGACGTATCAAGATCATTCTTATGTGATTGGAAACTGAGCGGCGGAGGGCCAGGCCCTCGTGTCCAGAGCCTGGCTCCTCTCACTAGCTCCACTGCCTGGGACCATCCACCCAAGCCGCCATAGACATCACAGGCTGTATCTGGAAGAAGACATACCCAGACACACTCAGCTCAACAGCCAGTACCATCTCTCCTTCGTCAACACATTCCACAAGATGACTCGCCTAAACAATTCACTCCCACCCTCCTTGCCTGAAAGAGGCTTTCACTCTGAGGAAAGAAAAGTACTTGGACCTTCGCTAGCCCGGTCCCTCTAACACCTCCCCAACGCGGACGCCTTCCTTCCCCTTCCCTTCTCCTCTCCCACCCACAGAGTCCCCCACCCACCCTCCACAGCTCTGTAAGTCAGCAGAGGCAAGAAGTCATGAGTAGAAAATGATCTTTTCTCCTCTGTAGCAAGATCAGTGATGAATCGTAAAATGTACACATTTTCCGAAGCCGGCGACCATTAAACATTTGATGTGTGTGAATTTTGCAAACACATTCCAAAAAACCAGGCCTTTTCAGGGGCCCTTCCTGCTTCTGTGGCTTTTCTGGAGTGACCATCCCGGGTGCTAATCCCAGCTTTGCCCACCACTGGCTGGGTAAACTTGGGCAATTTACATACCTCTCTGTGCCTTGGTTCTTCATCTGGAAAATGGGAATCATCATCATAGTAATAGTAGAACCCTCTTCATAGGGTTGTAGCAAAGGATGTAATCTACATAAGCACTTAGCGCAGTGCCTGACACGTGGTTAATACTTTAAAAAGGTTATTGTTATGATTTGCGTCTTGGAGAAGATAATCATTCTACCCTTATTGGGTCCTGGTGAAAATTAAATGAGGAGAATGTATATCAATGCTCAGCACAGTCCTGAGCAAAAAGTCAGTGTTCCATAAAGGCAAGTTCTTTCCCCCTGTCTGGAATGCCTACCCCCAATCCTGCCTATCAAACTCCTCCCTCTCCTAAGCCCCAACTTGACCCCCATCTTCTACTTGAGGCCATCTTCTCCTTCCAGGAAGCCTTTCCAGATCACTCCAGCTGAAGAAGAGCTTTCTCCCTCCTGACTTTTCAAAAGCCTTATATTATCAGTCGCTCACACATGGAATTTATCATCCTGTCTTGTGTAACATCATCATTTGTGTACACAGCATCTCTCCAACTTAACTGGATTAAAATTATATGACCCTTCCCCATCATAACCCCTGGATAGATATTTGTAAGTTTATTAAATAAATGAATGTTCTGATTAAATTGTAAATTCAGTAATTTAATGAAAAGATAATATTTAGGGGTGGAACTTTTTTAAAAATTTCTTTCAAGCCTGTCTATTCTCTTTTCTTGCTTTTTTTTTTTTTAAGACTGCCTATTTTCAAGTAGCTTTTTGGCAGGGTGGGGAGGGGGAGAACTGGGGTGCTGACACCTGGTTTGTGAAACAGCCAGAACCCTTAGTTTTGTGTGTATGTGTCTTCCCAACCCGGACCATGGAAGCCATTCTTGGTCAAGCTATGGTAGCAGAAAAAAAACCCGCAAAGCACAAGTCGATTCAGCTCATGGGCGATGATTATGTTCCAAGGTTTGGAGAATGGGTTTGAGTGAAGATATTGTCTGACACCGGGTTTAGGGATTATCTGTGGATTTTACTTCATCCTCATAATCTGTCATGTTCCATCTCTCTCTCCCACACTCCTTCCCCAGCAGTCACCGTGGAGAACTGAGACATTTTAGTCCACTGAATACATCCTTTGAATCTGGATTGCCTTGAGCATTTTTTGTTATAAACCGCTGGCCTTTCCAGGACCCTACTTTTCCAGATGGCATCTTTCCCGAAAGAGGCCCAGGAGATGGGGTTCTGACCTAGCCTTTTTCAGGCACTTGTGGAAATCGATTCTCTAGGGAATTCTTTGTATTTTGTGTTCAAAGAGATGACATTTTTACACTTTGTGTTTCTGTCTTTGTATGAGCATCTTGCAATGGTGGCCCCTCACACAAATACTGCTAGATGTTTGATGAGTGAACAAATGGTTGTTCTCCCAAACAGATCAACCACAAGTCTTGTCAAAATACAGGGGGTGTGGTCTAGTTCGATTATTAGTTCCTCACTGCTCCCAACATAAACCCAGCCTTTAGGGGGCTCTCACTTCACGGTCAACCATTCACAGAAGAGGAATCTGCCCCCTAGCTCCAACCCTCTCATCTAGTAAACCCAAGGTCCAAAGAATCACCCACCATATGCCAGAGCCTGTCCAAGGCCACCTTCCATCACCTCTGAATGCTGCTCTCTTGTCCTGGGGTGTAGGTGTCCACTGAAGTGGGCGTAGGTGGACAGAGAGAAGCTCTTCCTTTGCTGTTTTCCATGGATGAGAGAAGAGGCTAGTAACAGAATGACTCTTTGCTCTAAGTATTGGACTGTATTTCCTCCCAAACAGCTTTCAGCTGCCCCACCTTCGACCCCAGCCCTGGACCAGGAATTCCAGTCCCAGAGTTTAGCACATAAATTTCCTGGGATCTTAGCACAGACCCCCCACCACCACCGCCCAGGACGCTGGAAAAGCAGAGAGATAATTACTTAGTGGAACAGATCAGACTCGCACTAAAAATTTTGCCAATGGAAGGGTATGTGAATGATCTACCTTCATACAGTTGTATGTGCTGACTTATTAATCCATTATTTAAGTGTTCCATAATTTAAAAAAACCTCCTTGTTTTGTAAGTAGTAAGACTTTCCAGTTAAAGACAATCATTGTAGTCCCAACACACACCATGTTCCTAATTAGCTCAGTAATTAACTTACCAATTAAAGAGAACTGAAAAAACTCTCCATTGGATCAAGTAAAATGTCCTTAATTATGATGTTGTCTCCTCGATGAACAGAAGTAGAAATATATATACACACACACTCACACACAAGAAATTAAATATATATGTACCCATCTATAAATGTCATCTTTTCATAAACTTTTCCACACCAGAGCTTCACACGCAAGTTTCACATCAAAGTTGTGACTCTGCTTCGTTTTTTTTTTTTTTAAGAGGGTGGGTGGGAGAGAAGGATGAAGCAAGACAACTTTGTTGGCTTAAACTTGCCTCATGAAAATAATGATATTGATCAAATGTATAGGGCTTGATTCAAAAGGGAATTGTTTAAGCTACTTCCAAATGAGAGCAATATAACTTAAAAAAGGCATACATGAGGTAATGCTATAACCTAAAAGGCTCACTTTTGCAACCTACTAACCCTGCTTTCTCTTGCAAAAGCAGTTAGGACAGTGTACAAAATACAACAGTGATTTAGAGGATTTCTTGGGTATTGTGCCTTAGTGGGTCTGAGGGTTGGACTCTACAAAGCTTCATGTGGCTTTCATGTTTTCCTAATGCATAATACAAGAGAAGGAATAAAAAACAGCTATGCACAGGAAGGAAAGAACTTCCCTTTTGTTTCTGTATTTACATTTTACAAAATTTACCATTTTTCCCTGAGGGTGCAGAGTCACTAGTGTGTTAATTAAGTTCACAACTGCACATACCAAGTCAGGAAATACCAAAAAAAAAAAAAAAAAAAGCCTTCTTGCAGCAAAACTGAGTTGCTGGCATTGCCCATGGCATATAAGGAAGTCATACACTGCCCTCTTGTATGAGCACTCCAAATACTGAACGTGCCAAGTAAACCACTTTTTATGATTGCAGGCTTTAATTCATTGCCCCAAATCTCCTCTACCTTCCCCCTGCCCATTGGCCTTTACAAGTCATTCTACGTATCTGTGCATTTCAGCGCATTCACGTTCAAGTCTTGAAGCTAAACTTTGTGTTGTATACTTCAGGGAGAAAGGAATTTAGCACAAACATTCCAAGGAAATTCTAGTAGGGTGATGAAATTTAGGGTGGAAATTTGTATCTCAAAGGGGACATGGGTTTGGAAAACTTCTTATTAAGCAGCAATTTTCCATAGACAAAAACTGAACTCTTGTCACTGCTACTGTAAGCATAAGAGCCACATTTGCAAACTTTGTGTATGTATGTGTTTATAGATTTTATGAAAACTAGAAATGGAATCCTTGCCCTTAAAAAAAAAAAAAAAAAAAAAAACTTTCCAGTTATGCCTCGGCATTTTCCTGGTAAAACTCTTAAAATCTCACAAGAAGGCCAGGCATGGTGGCTCAAACCTGTAATCCCAGCACTTTGGGAGACCGAGGCGAGGGGATTCCCTGAGCCCAGAGGTTTGTGACCAGCCTGAGCAACTTGGCAAGACCTCATCTCTACAATAAATGAAAAAATTAGATGGACTTGGTAGCACACGCCTGTAGTTCCAGCGACTTGGAAGGTTGAGGTGGAAGGATCGTCTAAACCCAGCAGGTCGACGCTGGGGTGGTCGTGAGCATGCCACTGCACTCCAGCCTGGGCAATGGAGTGAGACTCTGATTCAAAAAAAAAAAAAAAAATCTCACAAGAAGATATGGAACAGGATGCCCATAGTTTGTAGTTGAAGCCTAGACCCACAATTCTTAGTTGTCAGCACTTTCCTCCTCTTAGTTCTTAAAAATGAGAGAGAATTGTGGCTTCCACTTCATAAATGAGGAACCTTAACCTATCAGCAGCTTCCATAAACAGTCACAGAAAATGTTCGGCTGTCAGGCCGAGCCCAGAGATCAGAGCACGAGGTCTCAACCCCAAAACTTGACCATGTTGAAGCTGAGCAACTTATTAAAGGCATTCAGCCGATTGCTCAAATTTCTCTAGAAAGTCAGACTCTCATCCCATAGGAGAGACGGTACATCTCCCCAGAGCATGTGATGTTCTGTTTTTGGCTAAGAAAGCTGCACCCCGCCTCACACAGCTCTGCAGCAGGACCTCTCTCTACTAAACACGCTCGCTTCCCACATGAGCTGCCATATGTCTTACCCTTCAGAAGAAGTTGGGTGTGAATCCATTTTTATTTTAGCAAGGACTCTGATTCTGTTCGTCATTAATCTTCCCCCTTTGTCTCATCCCTCATCTCTTGCCAAATGACTTTTCAAGTACTCACTGAACTTATTTTAAAGGACAAAGCATTTCTATACTCCCTCTGCTGAGAGATGCCATGAGAAATGAAGAAAATCGCCGGAGGACTTTTTTTGTTTGATGAGGGATTTGTGGATGTTTTAGCACATGCCTTTCACTAAAGGGAACCCATTAAAGAAACGGTGAAAATTACTCCTTGGTCTCTAAGTAGATACTGGTGCAGTGATTCTCAAACTTCAGTAGCTGTGCAGGATCCAAAGGAATTTGTTGAAAATGCAGAACACTGGGCGGCCCCGTCCCTATCTGACCCAGTAATTCCTGGGGCCCAGGAATCCATATTTTTGGAAACTCACCAAGGAATTCTGATGCAGGTGGTCCCCAGATCACACCTTGAAAAACAGACCCAGTGAATGTTTATCCACATCACAGAGACAATTTGCTGCCCTGGTTTGGGGAGAGGCTGGCTTCAGGATATTGGAATGTTGAGAGGTCAGAGACGAAGGGCTTGGGTTGAGACGTGAGGGCCCGAGATGTCAAAGGTCACCTGCCCACGTCTTTTCTGAGTCTAACGAATGACTTAGGGCGTCTTGTTTTCATGAGTTTCAAACTCACCCATTAGGAAAATAAAGCATGGCCTGTTCAAATTCTTTCTGAGGTTCTTTCTCGAGTTCCTCAGGAGCAAAAGGCCTGTACTCCCTCCCTGGAATTGGCTGCACTCTTTGTGTAGCTGTGGGGTTTCTTCTTCGACTCAACTGTCAGTCCTCGGCCGATACAAAGCAGTGTCCTCGTTCTGAACCACATTTTCAGTGTGTACCATAACTAATCTGGACTTTGAAAATCAAAATGGAGAGCGCAACATGTGACCTGAATGCGGTTTGTTTGTTTTTTTCTTCCATCACTGGAGCTCTTAAAACTTAGTGTTGCTTCATGACCTAAGACACGGACCCACATGGACGACTCTGCCCTGTTCAGTTCACACACAGAGTAAAAGTCACACAACCCGGCTTTAATTTTTCTCATATAAATAATTAATTCTACATTTAAAAAACACGTTAAGATGTTTTATTTCTTAATCAGCTAATTTGACTGGGAAACAAAGATGCCTTGTATTCACATTTTCTTTGAGTCGTGTTACTGTAGTAAAAATTCCCCCCAAGATTTGGCCGTTGCTCACAAGTTTTGCGGCTGCCAATTAGTTTCCAGAGCCGCTATTTTACAAAAATGCTTCTCACTTTTAAAAAATGTAATTGAATGTCTGTTCATCACAGAGTTTCTTGTGTTCAAGCCCAGGGTGTTAAACATTTTTCGGGTTGACTTGGGTCAGCTTTGAAAAATTTCAGACAGTGAAACTTGAGAAGGGACCGTATGCTATAGTGTGTTCCTCACATCCTGTTAAGTATTAAGTGGATATTTAAAATGGAGTTGTTATACCTCTCAACTGGCTTAAAGTGAGCCATATAGTTTACAAGACTATTAATTAAATGAGAAGATTGCATGGGATGCACATGGATTTTCATAATCATTCGCATTGGCCCAGAGTTGCCCTTTAATTTTCAGACTAATTAAAGTAACACATTGAACTGCAGAGCGTAGACGGCTGCGTTTCCATGTAGATGCTAGCACTGATGACAGCGGAATGGGGAAATTTTTCTCTTTTCAAGGAAAAGGAGTGGGAGAAGAAAGAATTTGCCTGCGTGGACCTGATTCCATTCCGTTCGTGGCTCCCTGTTTGTTCCACTCCTGGATCAAGTTTTTAATTTAACAAGACTGCATTGGGCGAGGACGGGGCAGGGGTATGGAGTTCTCAACCCCATCTGTTTGGGGCCAGAGTACGCCCCACCTGGTGGTGCAATTGACTTTTGAATTAACCGGGCTTCATTTCAGCACAATAGAGCAATTGTTTTTGTTGCTTTTAAGCACCGGGATTCTCAGAGTCTGATGGGCCAAAGAAATAAATAAATAAATCCGACTGCAGCCTGTGGCTCTCTGGGCTGCTAATTGCATCTGACCCCCTTCTCCTCTGCAGCCCTGGTTCAAACTTTGACACAGCTGACTTGGGGTTTGAAATGTAAATGGGAGGGCCGCTTCTGCAGGTCATCACGCGGAGGCGAGGCCTTCCTGGAACCCTTTCTGAGGCCCGGAAAAGAGGAGAAACAGATATTAGCAATTATACCAGGAGTGTACAGCTGCTGGCATTTGGGGCTGGCAGACAGGGCCACTGGTTCCTTCTTCCTTTCCCCTCCAGCACCACCCAGCGTGGGGGGCGGGGATGGAGGGGGGCGGGCTGCCCCACGGAGCCACGGGCAGGGGTGTCAAAGGAGGATGTGTTCGCTGCATCCCAGGAAAGGGCGGCTGAGGGGAAGCTTCCCTCCTGCCTCCCACACCCCGCCCTTAAAAAGCATGTTCCACCGGCATATAGTTAGCAAGTCTTTTTCCTGCCTCTCTGGCTTTATCCTCGCCACCCATAAAGTCTCCTTGAAAAAAGCACAAGGTTTATAAAGATCCTCTCTCTCTCTCTCTCTCTGGCTGATTCTTTCTCTGTCTCTGTTTCTCTCTGTCTCTCTGTCTCTGTCTCTTTCTGACTGACTCTGATGGTCTCTCTCTCTCTCTCTCAAAAAGAAAAGTCCCTACACTCCTGGGAGGCTCTTCCAAAAGAAATAGCTTGTGCTGTCCCCCAGCCTGGGTCTAACACAAGGATGCAAGTGTTCGCCTTCAGCCGGGCTCTCCTGTAACCATCGCTCTCCCTCTAAGGGAGTCGGTCCTAAGTTTATTTAACACTGACTTTAAATACAGAGCCAGGACAGTGTTTCTAAGGGGTGGAGCAGACTCCAAGAGGAGAGAAGGGAGAGGCATGGAGAGCACTGGTGGGGGAAAGAGGGGTTTCCAATTCGGGAGGCATTCTGGGGGCTCAGAAGCAAATTGCAGCTGGGAAAGGGAGTTGGATCTGAGCCCCAACTCTCTAAGCTGGAGAGAAAACTAGTCTTGGAAAGGCAGGGGAAAGGGGACTCCCAGGGAGCAGGGCTGCCGACAGCCCAGAGCCACCTGTGCAAAGACAGGCCCTCCCGGCCAGAATCTGCAGTCACTGGGAGCTGCCCCCAAGACAGCAGTCTGGACAGAGGCTTCGTTCAGGGTAGTTCAAACCCCAGCTTTGGTACTTACCAGCTGTATGAGCTTGGCCAAGTTACATTACCCTTCTGCCTCAGTTTACAAAGTGCTCAAATGGGATAGTAATAAATAGTAACTGCAAAATAGCAGTGTTATGGGGAATTTGATGTTAAAGCCCTGCACACAGTGTTTCACAAATTTCAGGTAATATAATCATTAGAACCAAGGTCAGGCCTCAGCTCCTTGTTTGCTGAGGAAAGGTCAGGATCTCTCAAGACCACAGGTCCGCACTTGAATCAACAGTATCAATGCAGCGCACATGTTGGAAGGCCCGACTGCTGGCAGGCTGAGGCCCTGGCTTTACAGAGCTCACCATCTGGTAGAGGAGATATAACTATTCCCGTAAGAAAGCAAAAGCACTGGCACCCTATGTTCCTCAAAACCCCCTTGACAGAGCTCTCCATACATCCCTGTGAGGTTCCTGCCCCACTCTGTGCTAAGGGGACAACGCCTTGGTATACTCCAGGCTGGGGTGGGTTTTCTGCCTACCACTGTACTTTGACCTCATTCTAAAGATTGGGAGTTCAGTCTAATCTTGCTGTTTGCTACAGTGATGGTTAATTTTACGTGTCAACTTGACTGGGCTAAAGGATGCCCAGATAGCCGGTAAAACATCATTTCTGGTTGTGGTTGTGTGAATGTTTCTGGAAGAGCTTAGCATTTGAATTGGTAGGCTAGGTAACGAACACAGGTGGAGGTCATCCAATCCATTGGGTTCAGCTGGAACGAAAAGGCAGAAAAAGGGCAAATTTCTCCCTCTGCTTGAACTGAGACATCCCTATTCTTCTGCCCCTGGACATCGGAGCTCTGGTTTTTGGGCCTTCAGACTTGAACAAGGTCAGGCTTCCAGATTTGGAATGAGACTATCCCACCAGCTTTCCTGGGGCTCCAGCTTGCAGACAGAAGACTGTGGGACTTCTCAGCCTCCAGTCCCTCACAACAAATCTCTTTCTGGACATCTTTATATAGCCTATTGGTTCTGTTTCTCTGGAGAACCCTGACTAATACAGCTGGACTTGACACTGGTTTCTCTTCTCAGTGGGGAATCAGAAGATGATGCTTTTGTGAGAGTTTAATTATAGCCCCTATGTGTATTTTAAAAATATGTGAGGCACTGACTTTGGCGGGACTGTAACAGTTATCCCACCCATGTTCTCGGCTCAGAGATGGAGGAGCCTACTGTCTGGGGACAGGTCTACACTGCACCTGGATTCCTATATTTGCTAGTAAATAGAAGCACATGGAGTTATTAATTAGCATTTATGAGTTCATTAGCATTCATAAGAAATGTCAACACAAGATGATGAACTAAGCTAGATTGTTTGGGAAGGGGACGTGAAGGAGAAAATTTCTCCTTCCACTTGGATTTATAGCGATGTTACTTCCCTAGACCGACCCCCAACTAGGAGTCAGCAGAAATAAACACAAACACACAGGGCAAGACAGTAAATTCCCTGTATATGAGGGTGGCCTCTCCCGAGTGTCTGGTTCCCATTACTAAACTACTTCATATTGAATGGATTTGAGACTTCGTTTAAAGAAAACATACAGTAGCAATATAACCATCCAGGGTGGCCATCTGTGATTCTTTTTCATAAAGTTTTCAAGTTGAAAGGAAACTCAGAGATCATTGCATCATCCCTGCGTGCCTCAGGTAGGGAAACCCACGTCCTCATCTTAATAACAGAACTGGGTCTAGAAATTTCACTTATTTACCTCTTTTCCTATGACTCAGAAATGTCTGAAACTGACACATCAGACTTGGGGCTCGAAAATTCCTGCGGGTTCAATGTTATCGCTTCATTTAAATAGTCATTCTTTCCACTAAGAAAGCATGCTTCTTCTATTCTACCATCTTTTGGGAACCAAGCCTCCCTTACTTGCCCTCTCAGCCAATCTTTCAGGCCAGTTCAACAAGAATCGATGGCAGCTGATGTCTACACTTCAGTCTCTTCCGGGCAGGCAAAAGACTGAATCACTGTGGGAACCTCTGAGCTTCTAATGGAAATTATACTGGGCTTAAAGGATCCAACTTACATGGGACTGAAAGGAGGGTCTTTGAGGAGGGGGAAGAAAGAGGAGCAGCAGTGAGTGAAGTAAGGACAGAGACATCTTTAGAAAACTAGAAACTCCTGGAGGACGACTATCCATTCTCCGTTCTTCTATCCACTTGAAAATCTGACCATCTTTATGCAGATCTATGGCATCTGAATTAAATTTAACAGTGGTTTCAATAGGTTACCAAAAACCACTTTTTAAAGCTTTTCCCACATTCAATCCATACCAGGTGTTTTTCTCACAAAATGCTACTCACCAAAGGGTGCCCCTACAATTTTGGTTGCAGTACTCGCCTTTTGTTGTTATATTACAGTCTTTGCTGTATTATACTTTTGTCTAATTTCTTTCTCTCTTTTTGTGAACAGTAACACTGTTGATTTTATTTATTTGTGTATTTATGTATTTATTATTTTTATTTTTTTGAGTTGGAGTCTCACTCCGTCCCCCAGGCTGGAGTGCAGTGGCACACTCATGGCCACCCCAGCAATGACCCTCTGGGCTCCAGCGATCCTTCCGCCTCAGCCTCCCAAGTAGGCAGAACTACAGGCACGCACTACCACGCCCGGCTCATTTTTCGATTTATTATAGAGATGAGGTCTCACCAAGTTGCCCAGGCTGGTCACGAACCCATAGGCTCAGGCAATCCTCTCGCCTTAGTCGCCCAAAGTGCGGGGATTACAGGCTTGAGCCACTGCAGCCAGCCTATTTTTTTTTGTTTGTTTTATTTTAAAGATGTGGCGTACAATTCAGGATTAGGGATACAAGTGGTCATCGTACAGGTAAAGTGTGGGCCTACCTTTGGTCTCCATTGTCTGATTTCTGGAGGCTACTCTGTATTATCAGTTATGATGCCCAGTTTCAAACTTGGTTTTCAGTAGCAGAGCGTCACTCTGTGTCTCTGTGCACAGTAGGTAGGCTGACACCTTGGGCTATGTTGAACCAACATCGGCTTTCTGTCTGTGTAGACTCGATGGCAAGTCAGGAAAGATCAGGTACTAACTGAGATATAAATGGTTTACTTTCCAGAGATTTTTATGGGTGCCTAATTTGGAACAGGGAGACATCTTGCTGACTTTTTTTTTTTTTTTTGGTCATGGTCTCACTCTGTCACCCAGGCTGGAGTGCAGTGGCATGATCACAGCTCACTGTAGCCTCAACCTTCTGAGCTCAAGCAATCCTCTCGCCTCAGCCTCCCAAGTAGCTGGCACTACAGGCGCACGCCACTATGCCTGGCTAATTTCCCAGGTTGATCTCAAACTCCTGGCCTCAAGCAGTCCTCCCACCTCGGCCTCCCAAAGTACTGGAATTACAGGCATGAGCCACCTCACCAGGCCATAACTTTTCAATAATAACACATTTCTACAAGCAAGCATGATCTCCCTCCCAGTAGACTGGCTGTAGTTTTCAAATTCATTAGTGATTATTCTAATCCACCATTATGTGTTCTGTCTGGCTATTAGCAAGGAAAACAACCAAGAAGCCAAAAGTGGCCTCTACCTCATGTTTGAGTTCCTCTACATAGTACACTGATTTTACTTGAGATTCAGCTTTGACTTTTAACGCTGAATAAGGAGCTTCTTGCCAAAACAGTTCACATGTCTCCTTGTCTCCTAACGCATCATGGTCTTCCCTGACTTTTTTTCTTTCTTGCCCCTGAGTTCATCACTAGATAACATATTGTCTAATCATTAGATTAGCTCATTGCCTTCTTTAATCTCCTTTGGGAAGCTGAAATCTCTGGTTTTATGGCCAGGACAATGTCTTGTGTGGATTCTCTGGCTTCAGAATTGTCATCAGTGAATTTTACTAACTTAGCAAATTCATTAATGATTATTCTAACTCATTCATTATTCACTAACATAGCAAAGTAGCCCACGCCCACAAGGCCTTCCTGAGCACCGTCAATGACCTTCCGGATGTTGTCTCAAGACCCAGTGTTCTCCAGGTGCTCTGGGCCCACAATCAATCACCAACTTCCCCTGCTATACCTTTGGGAGCCGCTGTTTCAAATAATTCAAAAAAAAATATGAGCTATTTGGCCAGGCATGGTGACTCATGCCTGTAATCCCAGCACTTAGGAAGGCTGAGGCAGGAGGATTGCTTGAGCCCAGGAGTTCAAGACCAGCTTAGGCAACATAACGAGACCTTGTCTGAACAAAAACAAAAATAAATTAGTTGGGTACGGTGGCGTGTGCCTGTAATCCAAGCTACTTGGAAGGCTGAAGAGGAAGGATTGCCTGAACCCAGGAGGTCAAGGGAGCGGTGAGCTGTGATGGTGCCACTGCACTCCAGCCTGGGCGACAGAGTGAGCCCCCCCAACTCAAAAAGAAGGGGAGGAGCAATTTTCAACAATATAAAAAAGCTGAAAAGGCATCAATAACTCCAATGCTAAAGACCCTACTAACAGGCAATGGCCTCGAAGATGTTATTTCAGCAGCCAAATTAGCTTGGTATCTGCCAGAACTGAGATTTGCTCTTGGTGTAAATGTATCCTTTCCACGTGTTTCAGCTAAGGCTTTTGTAAGGTGCTACATCTAGCGACTAAAAGACACTCAAGTAGCTGCATTTCAGGCAACTAAGCAAGGTGACTACAAGCAGGAGACTGGCGAAAAAAGCCTGAAGATCACTTGAGAACCACACTCCCTGCTGAAAACCTGTCAATGGCCCTACATTGCCCACACAGCGAAGTCCATGCCTTTAGGGCTTCATTATCTGACCCCTTCATTATCTCTGACCTTGACCTCTATGCTACAGAAACACCCATCCATGTTTTTCACCCTATACCTTTGCTCTGCCTGGAACATTCCTCTGCCATACCCTGATTTCTTTTCTTTTCTTTTTTTTTTTTTTTTTTTGAGTTGGAGTCTCACTCCATCACCCAGGCTGGAGTGCAGTGGCACGCTCATGGCCACCCCAGCGTCAGCCTGCCGGGCTCCAGTGATCCTTTTGCCTCAGTCTTCCAAGTCGCCGGAACTACAGGCGTGTGCTACCACACCTGGATAATTTTTTGATTTATTGTAGAGACAAGGTCTCACCAAGTTACCCAGGCTGGCCACGAACTCCTGGGCTCAGGAAATCCTCTTGCCTTGGCCTCCCAAAGTGCTAGTATTACAGGCTTGAGGTACCACGTCTGGCCCTCATTTCTTTTTTTTACTCTAGAAGGCTAAGCTTAGGTATCAACTCCTCATGGAAACTTTCCTTTATCATTATTCTTCTTCAACCACGTAAGACATCATTTCTCTATGTTCGTCTCTGCCACTGCATTTACCATAGTGTTTATAATATGAATTATCTTTTCCTCCACTTGATTGAGAGTTTCCTAAGGGAAAAAGCGATGTCTTATGGAAGGACAGAGTCCCAAATGGAATTTCTCTGGCCTCTGTAAACCAGACAATAATCCTTTCCTGGAACCCTAGGCAAGTCACAATACACTGAGATTAACATCTCCTAAGGAATTTGTCTTTCACCCGTCCCTTCCATCTGTGTGACCGGCCTGCCCATCCATCTGGTCATCAGGGTGACAGACAGACCCCATCACCATGGCAACAGTCATGTGACTAAACCACCCATCTGCCTGCTGTCCATCACCTGATGTCCTTACCTGTGCTTACCTGACCCTTTGTGATGATGTAAAACAGATCACCACCCAATCACCTTCATGACCTGCCCCATCAAAGGGAAGGTTTAAAAGCATTCAACCTCAAGCAGCTAACGTCATTGCTTTTGCTAAGCTCTGGTCAGGCCATGTGTTCATTGAGCTATGGCCTCCATGATTTTACCTAATCTTTGGCCCCCTCCCCTACCTTGGGGAGGTGAATCAATCTCTCTCTCTCTCTCTCTCTCTCTCTCTCTCTCTCTCTCTCCAATTTACCTTCTAAATAAACTATATTTCCAGTCTAACTTCTGAGCAATTCATTGCTTCTTTCACACAACACTGGATCACAGACCTCAGGTCTGACCTAACATCTTATTTCTCTTAGTCATTTTCATATTCCCTGTACCAAGAACAAAGCTTAACACACAGTAGATGTTTTATAAATGTTCAGTGGATGAACAGTAGTCTTCAAACAATATGAAAAGGCTATGGGAAAATGGTGAATTCCATCCAACACATCTAATCTGGTATTTCAGAAATGGAGGCACTAATTTTGAAACAGATGGTCAGGTAGCCTAAAGATAAAAAATGTTGAGCCACTAAGAGTAGCAACATTTTTCCCCACCAGTCCCAGCCCTGCGGACACAGCCCCTTCTGCTATAGCTGGAGCAAACTACATCTGTAGCTGGTCTCAAGATGGCAACTGATGTCACAATCTCTCTCTTATCTTCGAAACTTTTAGCTTTTCTTCATCCTTTGCTAGCATCTCTTTAGTCTGGGTGGCTTACCTGGTGGAGTGACCCAAGAGGGGTCTGAGCCACGATTGCTGCATTTATCCATTTACCATCAAAATTGGGTAAGGAGATCGGTAAAGACACTGGGTGGTAAACCTAAGTCTCCCTGCATTCATTGTGTAAGAGTAGCCTTTTTTGGGTCAGGGTCAAAATTTGTTGCTAAGATGGTAGTTCCTTGACACATGGAATCTTAAATACCCTACCAGTAGCCATAGCCTATATAGTGCAGTTGGTCCCTGCTGTGTTTCTTCGTGGAAGTGTTCTCCCACTAGGAACAAAGAACGCTAAGCCTGCAGATACCAGAATTGTGGGAAAGGAAAATACGAGTTCCCTAAGTGTGTTACTGGGAGTGATGGCAAGCAGAACCATGGCAACTTTCACTGCTTGGTTCCTGAATCCATGTGTTGTGTCTATTGGGGAACAGTGCCATGTCATGGTCATTGTTATACATGTCATATTGTGTATACCACATCCTGGAGAATAGTACCTGATCCTCAGGGTGTCATCCCCAAGCTGGTCCCTCCATTGTTCCTTCCACAGGCCATCCGTCACCCCAGCATACCAGATTCTTCTAGGTGGTGCTGTACGAAATAGGGCCAGTGAATCCCATGGCCATGTGTCCACTGGTACACTCCCCTTGCCGTCAAGTGGGTCCCTTGGTGTGATATGATGTGATGTGGGACCCCTGTCATGAATTAAATACTCTAAGCTCTCAGGTGGTGGTGGTGCAGGCTGAGGTTCTGCAGGCAGGAAACGCAATCTCGTTCTGAGATATCATTTCTTCAAGTTATAACGAGTTGGTATGCCTTCCAATTTGTAACTTGCCACAAAATGGCTTCTCACTGACCTCAAAGTATAATGTCATATGAGGAATTGTCCTCCATTGCAGACAAGTCAGACACTGAACCACAGCTAAAGCTATATTAGCTTAGTGACTGGGAGCCATGCTGTGGACCTATGCATTGCCTCCAACCCTGCCACCATGGCTATGCCGTTTATGTACCCATTGTGCCAGCCTTGGTGTGACCCACGGCAGAGGCTGGCCTATGGCAACTGGTCTAGACACTAGACCTTGGTTGTTTAACATTCCTTCTGTGTTGGACGCTCTCTCGAAGGTCTTTCTTGTGATACACACTTCACTCCTCGTGTCCACCCCTACAGGATCATCTCAGATGCCATTGTCTTCGTCCTTCTGGGTTCCTGACCACTTGATCAAGCCATTTTTTCATTTCCCGTGAGTTTAGACATATTCTCTTTCCAAATAAAGTGCTATGCAGGGTACACCACTTAAAGCTATGCCCATAGGGAGGATTTCTACGGCTTGGTGACTTCAGGTCACCGTGAGCAGGGATATAGCACAGTGACAGTTGCCCACATATCGGATCAACCTACTTATGAACCTAGCTCAACTTTTTACATGTCCCATCAATTGGCCATAAGGGACCCCCACGTGGCCACACGTGTGCACTGAGACAGAGGTCATGCAAGGGTGGTAGAGGATGACCTAGGGGTCTGGGCCATCCTATCATGCAGCTTGCTTGTGACCTCTGGCCCCACTCATGCCAAGTCCCAAACGTACCCTTTTCATCTACAATCATGACTTCTGGTCTCACCTATCCAAGCTTATGATTTGTTGGGTCTGACAAAAACCAGTTCATGGAGGCGGTTCTGGCTTTATAAGCATGTGATGACTAATACCAGAGTCCCAAAGTATGCCAGGAGATAACTTTCAGAGTGTGTATAATAATCTATCCTCTGGGCCCTCCCGCTGAACATAGTCATTTGGTGGGTTTTCTGGCCTTATATATTTCCATTCTGTCATGCCCCCTTCTCCGGGTCCTTTCATCCCTTCTCCCACCAACTGTCATGGTCATGCATTTCTACTTCATGTTATAGGGATTCCTACTTTCTCCAAGTTTCTGAGAGTCACCCTGGCAGTATATTAGCAGGATCACAGGACTCTTGCCAGATACTAATGCCTGTATCCCAGGAGACCACTCCCATACTGATAAATATTCCCTTATGTAACTTTATATTTCACTTACCTTGATCCAGGACTCTCCAAACTCAGTCCTTTAAATAACATCCCGTATCCTGCCAGTACCTGTTGGCTCCATCTTGCAGTTCCGCCGAAGTAGAGTACTTTTCCTCTCCCAGCAGACCTGGCACTTCCCCGGCCAGGCTATGCTGGGATTTAATCCTATTTATTAGTCTGGCTGCCAAGAGAGGGAACGTGGGGGCAGATCTTGAAGTGGGGAGGACGCATTTGTCTTGCAAGGCGGAGGACTCTGCATCTTCTTCAAGCAAGGGGGGAGTAATGCTAGCCTTGAGCAGAGAGGAATGAGCTGCTTCTGCAGGCATAGGGAGTTTAGAGGAATCTGGAGACACAAGATATTTAAGTGCATCAACTCAGATACCACTGCCGAATATCTCAGGAGCCTGTGATTTCCCAATGGACCCAGCTTGCTACAGCACACCTACCTAGGCTGAGCATTCGGCCTTCCTTGGAATTCTTCCAATCATGTGATTAAGTACTAACCCTGATATCAACTTTTTCTGCCTTCTAGCTTCAGGAGGTGGGGCTCACCTGAAAGCCAATCAGTAAGGCCTTCTGGCTTTCACACTAATTGCTTATTAATTGTCATCTTTCTTCCAAAGCATTAATTTCCCCCCCATAATAGCCATTCAATGTCATTGTTCTTGTCAATACCATTTCTCCAAATTTCTCAAGTGCCTAATACATTTACTGATCTGTGCATTCCCTTCTACCAGCATACCACTCCAGTTCACCACTGCTGCATTGTGCCAGGGTCTACCTCTGTTCCACCTACTCCCAGAAATGAGGTTCTCATTCCCAGTGGCTGGCAGGTGACCCAGCTCCAGAACCCCATCTTAGGACTGCCTTTCTCAGACCACTCCTGGTACCCACTGTTTAGGTTGGGTTCCCTAAGAAGCAGGCTTTGAATCCGAGATGTATATAGAAAGTTTATCAGTGCCTGCTCTTAGAAATCTTCATTCATAGACACGAAAGCAAAGGGGAGAGAACAGGACTAGACCCAGTGGGGAGCTGGGCTGTGTGATACAATAACAACAAAGACCTTGGCCAACCTCACAGAAGCTCTGAAGCTGGTGTGTGCTTAGGAGTTGCCTGAGGTTGGGGTAAGGTGGACAGACCTTTATACCCCTGCGAGATCAGTCTTTGGACATAGACTAACCCAGCAAAGGGGTTGTTACATTGACTGGAGAGACAACTTAAGTAGAGGGCAATGATGAGAGAGGGTGAGGGCAAAGTGCTTTCAGTCAACAGCTCTCTCGGCAGCTGGAGAAAGAAGTCCTTCAATCCTGAAGGGAGATCTGGGTGGTACCGAGTTGTGACTACTTCAGATCTCCGCTCTAGCTCTTATTAACTTGATAACCTTGGGTCAGTCATGCTCTCTGGACCTGAGTTTCCTGATCTGCAAAAGGGAAATGACAAGCCTACCTCATAGGCTTGTCATGGAGATTAAATAAAATAAAAACGCCATGTGCCTTAATATAGAAACTGGCACATCATCCTATGCACTGTAGCCTCTTTTAGCTATAAGAAGCTTAGGGTTTATAGAAGCTAACTCTAAATTGTAAAATACAACAGAGAGGTTGCTAAGTTGTGGGCATTAGGAGATTAGAAGAGGTGAAGATCAAGGAAGCCAAGGCGAACAGTTTCAAAGGGGAGATGGTCAGTGGATACATGGAGTTTAGAAGGGTGTAACAGAAGGAGGCAGCTCCCAGGTGAGATATTAACAAGAGCAAAGGCCCAAGAAACAAACATTAAACATTGCAGGGCAATGATTAAGTCAGCCCGGCTGCTGCAGGGCTTCCTGCCCAGAAGTAGGCGAGGAGAGGGGATGGATTGTGGAAAGTTCAGAAATCTAAGCCGAGGGAGCAGCTCTCGACTCCTGAATAGACCATCGTTCAGTTGGACTCAGAAGTGGCTTGTGGGACATCTCTGAGGAATGGAATGTCTTGGCAGGAGAAGGAAAGAGAGGAAGATAAAGAGAGACAAGGAAGAGAGAAAGACAAGGAGCAGAGAGACAGGTGAAGGAGAGAGAAGGCTGAGCACACATTGGAGATTAAAAGTCAACCCAGAGAATGCATGTGAAAATCAGAAACGAAGAAATGTAAGGTTTAAGAAATGATGGTCAACCAGGCTCAGTGGCTCAGCCTGTAATCTCAGCACTTTGGGAGGCTGAGGCTAGTGAACTGCCTGAGCCCACGGGACCAGCCCGGGAAACTTAGCGAGACCTCTACAATAAATCAAAAATTAGCCCGGGGTGGTAGTGCGTGCCCGTAGATCCAACTACTTGGAAGGCTGAGGCAGAAGGATCGCCGGAGCCCAGCAGGGCGAGGCTGGGGTGGCCGTGAGTGTGCCACTGCACTCCAGCCTTGGCGACAGAGTGAGACTCCAACTCAAAAAAAAAAAAAAAAAAGAAGAAATGATGGTCTTTTAATGTGAAAAGTTCCAATTCAAAGAGTTAGACTGTTCAGCTGTGTTACTTCCTTGGGAAACAATGCAAATACACTTATTAAGAAGCCAGTGTTCTACTATATTATAAATAGTTCTGAATTAATGTCCTTTCCCAAAATGCCTACTTTTCCAACAGGTGCAATATTACACCATCTGTCCAACAAAAGAATCTAAATGTCACTAACTTCAGAAGAAAATGTAATTGACTGCTTGGGACCCTAGCTTATTATGATGATACTTAATAATTTGCACTTACATCGCATGTAGGGGCATAAAATGAGTAATAAATGTTAACTCTCTAATTCACACAATAACTCCTTAGAAAGAGAGGAAGCATGACACTCCCTTTTTAACAGATCCATTCATTCAACAAACATTGATTGGGTTCCTACATGCTAGGCATTGTAATGATGTAGAAATCTGCCTCCATGGAGTTTGATTCATGCTGTTGGGAGCCTGCCTGTTCCCCCAGCTAAACTGAAAACTTCCCAAGAGCAGGAATAACCGACTTTTCCACTTTGAGGCCCTAGAGCCCAGCACCACACCTGGAAAAGAAGAGTTACTCCACAAAGGTTTATAGAATTTTTTTAATAAGTAAATACTCAGAATTAGCTATAAGTCCATGTGACTGCTATTGAAAACTTAAACCCAGAAATGGCCATTGGACCTTACTTCTTGTGGAAACCCCTAATCCAGCCTCATGTCTGCTCTCTGAGCTGGTAAAATATTCACTCATCCTCTGGACACTGAATTGTGCAATTTCCGTTGTCCTTTGCATTTACTGGGGACAAGGTCAAAGCCGAGATTGGGTCCCACACTAAGACCTGCTCTTTTCTTAAAAGATTTTTGGCTTCTATGGAGATCTTTGTATTGGTAAGAAAACTAGAACTCCAGAGTTCTAGAACTCACTCCAAGTGTATATTCTCTCATTAGTCTGGGCTGGGTGTGGGAAGGTTTCACTTGGCAGTTCCAAGGTTCTCACTACCATCCAATGGCCAGGACAAAAGAGAATGAATTGGACACTGGGCATCCCTCTGAGTCAGGCCTTGGGGACTCACTGTGTGGGTGAGACCACACTTCAGTGAGATGCTTCACAAGTGTGTGGCAATTTAACCCCCTGATATACGGTCCAAAACAAGGCCATCGTGTGCCATAGCAGAGTCCTGGTGAACTGGAGAGAGAGATCGTCGCAAATGTGGCCAGGGACGAATGGCTCACGCCTGCGAATCCTAGCACTTTGGGCAGCCAAGGCAAGAGGATTGCTTGAGCCCAGGCGTTCAAGACCAGCTTAGGCAACATAGCAAGACCTCAACACTATAAAAAAAAAAAAATCAAAAAAATTAGCCGGGCATGGTGGTGTGTGCCTGTAGTCCCAGCCACTCAGGAAGCTAATAGGGAAGGATCACCTGAGCCCAGGAAGCTGAGGGTGCTGTGAGCCTGGAGTGTGCCACTGTACTCTACACTCCAGCCTGAGCAACCAAGTGACACTCCAACCCAGAAAAAAAAAACAAACAAATATGTACCCAAATCTTTCACCTTCTCCTCCTCCCATATCCCTATGTGAATGCCATTAAAAAGTGAGACTGCTGGGATACGGAAGGTATCCTTCGTTCTCAAAACTAAGGCCAGGACAGCATCTGGCACTCATCACAAGGCAGAATCTCTCCAAGTCGGAGGACCAAAGTGACACCGAAAGCCCAGGAGCTTGGGTCCAGGCCTGAGGCTGTTACCCTTGGGACAGTCGCCGCTGACGGTCCATTTCCACAAATGTCAAAAATCAGGCTCCAGCCACTCTTTAGGCCAGAGGACACCCTAAATAAGCTGCTGGCCATTTAAACTGTACAGGTTACGCTTTCTTGTTCTCTTTTTTGCTCCTAGACATCGCTCAGTGAATGACTGCATGAACTACCACTCTCTGAAGAGCTTCAAACAAATTCCATGTAAACAGTGCATCCGAACAGGGCTGACGGAAGTTGAAAGGAGAGGACTTGGCTTCCCTCACACAGCCACGCAGAAAAAAATATACCCTGTCTCCCTTGGCTGAATTATACAGAAAAAGAAATCTCAGAGTTTCTTTCTTCTGCTCTTCCGGGGAGGAGGATGTCACAGTCTGTCTACGGCTGAGCCCACAGTTGTACATGAAAGTTAATATTTCCAGGGCCCTGCGTGGGATACCTTTCCCAGAATTCATGTTCTCCATGGGAAACTGAAATAGCGCGTGAGAGTTACCCTGAGTAGATTTAAATAATTAAATTCAAAAATTCTCAAACCACTTGCTGTTTCAAATTTATTTCTTTAATAACGGCTCAGACTCAGCAACAGACTGGATTAAGGTTTCATTTATTGGAAATTTAAGGTATACCCAGCTCTGGGTGTTGTTTTTAAGTATTTAAGGGGAAATTTGTGCTTGGTGAAAATGAAGAGACTGCCGCATTATAAATTCATTTCCTCTATTAGAAGCAGGGCCGCGCCTGCACGCTGCAGCTGTTCGGGGAGGCAGTCCCGGCCGGCTGGAGGGCCAGCCACGAGCAGACGACCCTTTGTTTCCCCAACAGGGGAGATCTGGCCGGCCCCACGCCCTCGGCAAGAACTATTTCCTCAGTGGCGCCAGGCAGTTGGGCAGGATCATCGGGGGTGGTTTTCATGTGGCCAAGCAAAGCGTCCTCTGGGATTCCAGGGCGACTTCTGAGGCTCCCTTTCCATCCGTGACCTCCAACCATGCCTTGCACCAGGCCCCAAAGATGGGAGGCCACCGTGGCCCGAGCCGAGCCCGCTGACCTCCGAAACAACCTGCCCTGACACATTCAGCGAAGCAGAGAGTGTCTCCGAAAACAGGTGTTTCATCACAGGTACCAGCCCGGTGGTACTTACTATTCATGCTAACAATTTTACAAACAAGTGAGTTTCTCATACATACATCGCCACCCCCAGGCATTCACATCCTTTTTAAGTACAGAAACCTTAATTAGATTTTGACCACAGACCCGGATTTGACTTACCCTGACAGGGTTTCCATTAATGTAATCTGTAGGGGAATTCGCTGTTTTAACATCTGTGTGCCTGAGGCCTATCTCACATTTACTGCAAAACTCTGAAAAGCCTCCCTTGTATGGCTGTATGTTTCCTCATGCTCCCAATTTCACAGAAGTCATTTCAGCACCAAACGGTAATTAGCAAAGGGATGGGCCTCAGCTGACATGAATGCAATTTATTGTTTTCCACGAGGCCCTGAACCAAGCAAACAAAGAACACAGTCTAGCTGTCTGGCATTTTATTAACTTGTATTGTACGGTGCACCTTACTGAAGGGAGATCTTCAAGAGAAATTCAGCAGTGTGTGTGTGTGGCAACACGCAGACTTTGGAAGAATATTAATTTCAGTTCAATTAGGCAAGTTTTGTGGTACCTCAGCCTGCGCTATAGGACAGCCACTTTTATAATTATCTTTCATATTAACTTTATCATCACCAGACTTTTGCATAAATGCAACCTTTCATCTTTAAAATGCCAACACTTCTTCAATTTTGGCAACCGTACAGCACCGCTAATTATTTGCTCATTATGTGTGGTTAACTGATGAATCATTAATAAATGAATGAATGGCTAATATATTTTTATGGTAATTGGAGATATAACTGATTGCAGACTTGCTTTGCTTCTCAGAACGGCACTGAATGAGCAGTGGCTGCCTAATTGTTTACAGATGATATTTATGCCCCCACCCAGCGTTTCCCACAGTTGTGGTTTATCACTGGCATATTCTCATCAGTCCAGGGTGGCGGCTCGCCGAGGACCAGTCTGGGCAGAGGGGAGTGGGCGGCAGCCCGACCAAGCTTCCTTTATTGTGTTTCTGTCACCTCATTTGTTTCAGCTCAGCCGACACATAACCACGTTCGGGCCTCATGACCGTTTGCCAGCAATCCGAAGACTGCCTGTGGACTCCAATCGCCTGGGCATCGGCAGGGCCAAGGCTGTGACACTGCTGTGGTTACCCCAAGTCACAAACACGCAAAGACTCGGATACTGACATGCAAACACGCGGGCCATCCAACTGCCACTTGTCTTACTTGGCACATCCAGAGGAGCAGTGGCCAGTGACCACCCAGCACGGTGTCTCTGTGGTTGCGGCAAAGTTTGCTTGCAAGCCTGGGATTCAATCCGCCTCATTGAGGAAAGTCCAGAAAACCAAATCAACCAGCGATCCTTTGACTCCATTCACTGACTCACCATTCCATGGCCGGTAAATGGGTTTGGAGATGAACTGCCGAATTAGAAAAGTTATATTTATCATGCTGCAAATCAGTCAGCACCTATAGGTTAAAACAAAGAGTCTGTATTTGTTGGCAATTCTTGTGGAAATGAAAGAACACCGGCCAAATAAGGCTTGTTTAGCATCTTACAAGCAGACGGAAGATCAAGTTAAAAATGCAAAGGAGATTACCAATTCTTAATTATAATTATTTAACCAGGTGGGTAGTTTCTCCTAATGAACATTTCCATGAAAACAGAATAACTAATGACCATCTTAAAGAAGCCTTTGTCTTTCCATGTACTAATGATCGCATTTATAAATATGCAGTAAGGCCCCCGTGTACATTGCTAATGATAAGTAATTAAGCACCAGGCGTGGGAAGCCAGTGAAAAGGGTCATGTTAATGCAAGAGAGGAAATTAAAAATGCAATAAAATAAGTTGCCTAGAAAAGATTAAATAAACTTCTGGCTTCTCCTCCTTCCAGAAGGAAAAGAACGGTTTCCCCATCCTCGCGGTGAAGCCGCGTCAGGCCATTCAACAGCTGGTTCGAAAGTTAGATGATGCCAAGCGATCCGCTTGCCCTCTGCCCCCATCCCCGTTTAATCCTGTAGGAATACGGGCAGAGGGTGTTGCTCAAAGCAGAGGATACTTTAGGTCACCAGAGGATAAGATGGGCCCCTTGGAAAAAGGAAGCAGTCGACCGTCAAAGATGGATACCTGCCATTGGCAAGTTATATGGGATGGTGGGTGTTACTGTTCATAGACCACTTGTTTAAAAAGTCATGTTGACTAACCTGGGTTTTTTCTAGAAGCTGAGGACAAGATCGGTGCCTTTTCCAACTGAGTGGAATCACCTCTACCTCTTGATGTTGTCAGCTTCTGTACCATACTGCAAGCTCCCAAAGGTGAGGTCATGACCCTGTTTTTCACTTCTGTTTTGTCACCCAGGCTGGAGTGCAGTGGCATGATCACAATGATCATGGCTCACGGCAGCCTCGACCTCCTGGGCTCAGGCAATCCTTCTGCCTCAGCCTTCCAAGTAGCTGGAACTACAGACACACGCCACCACATCCTGCGAGTTTTTATTGTACTTTATTGTAGAGACAAGGTCTCACCAAGTTGCCCAGGCTGGTCTTGAACTCCTGGGCTCAAGCAACCCACCCACCTCGGCCTCTCAAAGTGCTGGGATTACAGGCATGAGCCCCCATGCCCAGCTGACTCTGTGTTAGTAGACGTTATATCCCTCACACCTAGCACCACACACACTGCACGGACGCAGTGAGTGCCTAATGAACCCTGGTTAAATAAGTGAATGGATGTTCAAAACAGATCATCTCTAAGCCAAGGAACAGTCTGTCAAAGAGCCCTGCAAATCACTCCCCACCCAAGCAGCCCTGCCACTGAAACACAGGCCCACTGGAAAGACATAAGGCCTCTCTCTCTCTTATTTAGTTCCTGAGAAAGACACTGATTCCCTCTTCAACATGTCATCATCAAACGAAACAGAAATGCGAGGCTTTAAGAAAAAAAAAGGTCTTTGCAAAAAATCACACAAGTTGGTTGTAAGACTCCTGTTTAGGGACTGAACAGGGAACCCAGCATTTCCTTGAAGCCATTAAAGATGCACGAAATGAGTCAGTGGCCTTCCTGGCAAAAGAAAAGAGACTTATATTTGGATCTCCAAAGCTCTTAAATAAGAGCAATTTTGATTCATTTTTTTTAAGTGTCTTAGTGAAGCTCTCAAACCACTGAAGATTTTTTTCTTTCAAACATTTCAAACTGGTTGATCTCAAGTCTCTCAAGACCAAGGCATTCCCCAACTCCTCCATCTGGTTAATCCCTCGGTGGGGGGAATCTAATTTTCTGCGGCTGCCGTCTAGGGTTCACAAGAAGGCAGCCTTGATCCGAGGAAAATAGCAACCCACGAAAACCTAAACCTTGGCTGGCAATTTGGGGTGGCTTTTCTCTTTTCATCGGGGGGGGCCGGGGGGGGGGGGGGGGGGGGGGGGGCGGGGGGGGGGGGGGGGGGGGGGGGGG